>OX465404.1:4920689-5196953 GCA_950005105.1 Lycophotia porphyrea | reverse complement strand
ACAGCCACAGCTTCGACTAAGAGGTGCTTCATAAGGTACTCTTTTTAAAGTGAACAGCCAGAAGAGAAGATTAGAATAGGTATATAGTTTTTATTCATAGGTATATGTATTTGCCAAATATTTAAATCATTAGAGCGTAAGTCAAACCTTATGCGTCAAAAAATTTGACGTGAATATTATATCTCGCTCACTCTACTGCAAATCATATCTTTCGTTGCATAACGGATGCGTGAGCTCAGTGTAAATACTTTTTATATGATGACATCTGATGATTTAAATATTTGATATTTATGTGAGTATTGTTTATTCATTCAACATCGTTGACGACCCTCGAGAGATGCCCGCTTTGTACCCAAGCACGATTTTTTAAAGGTAAGCGGGGTCTGAATGTGCACATTGGAAAAGTACATAAAGTACAAAACGCACCGACTTCAGACCCTGTTATAACACCCTCACCTATAGCACAGGCAATTTCCTCTATTGACCCACTTTGGAAAACCCTTTCAAAATCCAAAAACTCCGTTCCTGTATTAAAGCGAGTTCCCCGAGGCGCTAGACCGCTTGTAGCACAAAACTTAGCAAGTTGCGTGCGCTGTGCCGTCCGGGAGAACTCGCTAAGTGCTTGGAACAACTGTTCACCTTCCCTTACCGAATTCTTCACGTGCAAAAGAATTTGGCAACCAAAAAATCTTTAACATCACAAATTAAAGAAAATTGTAATATTTCGGCTCAAGTTTTAGACACAAATTTATCGGCACAGAGATATACGCCCTCAAGAGGTATATCCCACCTGGTGGAAACGAAGTTAGGGGAAGGTGACATTAGCGGAGCAGCGAGGATTCTCTTTAGCAGCGATGTGGTGGCACCGTGCTCTCCAGAGACACTCGCGGCTCTGGAGTCCAAACACCCCGCCCCAGCGGATGGCCTTTCCTTTCCCGACCCTCCTGATTCGGACTTGCATTCCCTCACCATTACAGGTCGAGAGTTGGTCATAGCCGTTTGCTCCTTCCGGAGTGGCTCCGCAGGTGGCCTCGACGGCCTAAGTCCTCAGCATCTAAAGGACTTAATATGTTCAGGCGCCGGGGAGGCTGGTGAGTTGCTCTTGAAGGAGCTTACGGCTCTTATTAACCTTATGCTCTCCGGCAAGGTAAACGAGTCCGTCATCGACGTTCTGTACGGGGCCAATCTATGTGCCCTGCGTAAAAAGGATGGCGGAATTCGTCCCATTGCCGTGGGAACTACCTACCGTCGTATGGCAGCCAAGATTTGCTGTAAATTTTATGGTGAGGCTGTTTCGAAAAAATTTCAGCCCCTGCAGCTTGGATACGGCTCTAAAGGGGGCTGCGAGGCTGCCGTACACGCTTTGTCGACCTACCTAAATTCTGGCAAAGGTGAGGTCATCCTGAAGGTTGACATAAAGAACGCCTTCAATTCAGTGAATAGGGACACCTTGTTAACAGAAACTAAAAAAGAATTACCCCAAATTTATAGTTTTCTTTGGCAATGTTACAGATACCCATCTAAATTACTGTATCGGGACAACCTTTTGGAATCTGCTGTTGGCTGTCAACAAGGTGACCCCCTCGGGCCAGTGATTTTTAGTTTAGCTATTCACCCAATTGTTCGACAGCTAAATTCCAAATTTAACGTTTGGTATCTAGATGATGGAACCTTGGGGGGCGATGTAGATTCTGTTTTAAAAGATCTAAATTTCCTAAAAAATGAACTTCATTCCATTGGCCTCGACCTCAACCTTTCAAAATGTGAAATTTATGTAGCGGACAGTACCGACAGACAACAGACTCTATCAAAATTTAACGCCATAGCCCCCGGCATCAAAATTACAGAAAAAAGCTCTCTTCGTCTCCTTGGGTCTCCCATCTTTGAAAATTCTTTTCCCGATTTTATCGAGGAAAAAATTCAAAATTTCAATGATGTTTCGGAAAGATTGCTCGAAATTAACATACATTCGGCCATCACAATAATTCGTTACTGCTGTTTCAGTCCAAAATTGACGTATTTCCTTCGTGCTTCCCCTTTATGGAAGCACACTCCCCTTTTGGACAAAATGGATGAAATTATCAGACATACTCTAACGTCAATTTTAAATGTGGCTTTGGACGACCGAGCTTGGGCACAAGCTACTCTTCCTATTCGCATGGGAGGACTCGGCGTCCGCAAAATTTCCAGTATTAGTTTACCGGCTTTTATATCCTCGGTCCACGGCACTAAGAAATTAATCAGGAATATCCTGTCTTCCACACTGATTGATTTTGATGTGCCGTGCATGCCCGAGGCTATCGATGCTTGGAAACTCGCTTGCCCGAATACTGAAGAACCCGACCATCCATTTTCCCAGAGACGGTGGGACGAGCCGCTCTGCAGAGTAGTTCAGAGCAATCTGCTGAACACATCTGCTACTACTGCTGAGCGTGCGCGCCTGCGGGCTGTGGGTGAGTGGGAGTCGGGTCTTTGGCTTCACGCACTACCGTCGTCGAGCGTAGGCACATTGTTCGACGACACAACCTTCCGCCTCGCTGTTTCTTTACGCCTTGGTGCCGCTTGCTGTTCTCCTCATCGCTGTCACTGCGGTGAAGCTGTCAACAACCTCGGTCACCACGGCCTGTCATGCAGCCGAAGTGCGGGCCGTTTTGCACGGCACGCAAATATAAACGACATTATCCGACGAGCTCTTGTCACCGTCGGCGTCCCAGCTGTTTTAGAACCCAACGGCTTGGCACGCGACGATGGCAAGAGACCGGACGGCATGTCTTTGTTTCCTTGGAAGATGGGTAGGCCTTTAGTGTGGGACGCAACATGCGTCGATACTCTTGCGCCATCCCATCTTCCAAGCTCATCGTGCTGTGCTGGTGCTGCCGCTGCGGCTGCAGAGAACCTCAAGCGGCGTAAATATAGAAACCTGTGTGGTAACTATATTTTCGAGCCGTTTGGGGTTGAAACTCTAGGGCCGTGGGGTCCGAGTGCTCATAGCCTATTTAAGGAAATTTCGAAACGCCTAGTTGACGCTTCCCGTGACCCAAGGGCTGGCTTTTACTTTGGCCAGAGGCTAAGTGTTGCCATACAACGTGGCAACGCCGCCAGTCTCTTGGGCACATTACCATCTGACAGCGTTGAGGAGGAGTTTTTCGATGCCCTTTTATAGTTTGTTGTTAGTTTATCTATTTTAGTTTAATAGTTTTTAATTATCAATGTATATAGTTAATACAATAATAAATCTTATTTTAAAGTTAAGTAAATTTAAAATTCGGTGCGGCGCTTCCTCCAAAACTAACTATTAGTTTTGGAGGAAGCGCCGCACCGTATTTTGCGGGTTAAGCAACCCGCAAAATTCATATTTTCTTACGTTGTGGTAATTAGCAAGTCTGTCAGATTGTATGTTGATTAAAATATGATTCACGGCCGTAACAAATATTGCTTTACAGAGTTATAGTCATTAAAATCACCATTATAATCCGTTTAACTTCATTTAATCCCATTGAATGACTTTTTATGAAATAATCATTGAGGGTTGTATTGATAATTTTATTGGTTATAGTTCGGGAAATACATGCGTATTACGGATGCAAATTATATTTTGTTCAGTATAGAGCCTGACACAAACCAATAAATTGTAAAAAACGTAAAACAAAAAATGAATTTCGCGGGCTTGGCGATCCCAACTTAAAGGTACACTTGCGAAGGCCACAACCGCAATTACCGCAAACGAAAGCGGCAAAGCGACTCATACCGGAGCTACAACAGGTTTCTACGCAACTCCATGAAAATATTATCGATTAAAATATGGCGCTATTGCCGCCTGATGCTGCCGGTTGCCATCGCGATCGGAATTGTACCTTAATAAATACACAGGTAAGAGTAATGTATTTGTACATACGGCATACATAACACAGCTAGGTACTAAAGAAATAGTATTGAAAAAACTTTAAACGTCAATGTATTGTGCGCTTGATTGTGCGTTGTATTACGTACTCCATTTTCAAAAATTTAAATAAATTTTGACATTGACAGTCCGATTGATGCCTCCAGCCATGCCAATAGAATCGTCCTATTTCAAGGAACGCCAGTTACAAGGTGGAGAGTCCCCAACTACCTTTTAAAAAGTTCTCATATTATTCTATTTTTCCTGGACTGACGTTTCAAATAAAAAGGCGAGCAAGTAAAATTATAAATAGGTAATAAATATTTCTTAATATTATAAGTATTATAATCCTTTATGAGCATCTTGCAAGTTACTTAAATTAGTATAGATTTGAGATAGAATGTCGAAGATGGTTTAAAGTCAAGTGGAAGTATTACAAGTGCAGGATATACATAGCTATTTAGTTTAGTTCCCACTTCTGATGTATAATAGAGGCAAAAGATGTTGGAAAAAGAGGTTGGCCGTTTTCTATAAAAAATTGGGTGATATCAAAACGAATGACTAAATAAAAGCATGCTGTTTGATTATCAACTTTAGACGCTAAGCCCAGCGTTGAAAATCTAACAGCGTATGGTCGTCAGCGCATCAAATTACAACAAACTGACAAATTTTCTCATTCGATTTTGAACTTAACCATGTTAAATTAACAGCATTTTATGGTTTAAAATCATTTGAAGATATTTGACAGTTTGTGGTAACTTGAGGCGACTGTACTTTGATCTATGCACTCGTTAGTATGTCGAATCGCTTAGGATATGACGCCTAGAGAAAACGCGGGTTACAGTTCAGTCAGTGGTACTTATCACTTATCCACTAAAACAAACATCTTTTGTTTCTTTTTTTTTTAGGTATACCTCTGCCTAACCCTTCGGGAATTACAGGCGTGATGTTATGTTATGTGTACAAACATCTTTTGCCTATAATATAATCGGAAGTGATGAAATCAGCTCTAATAATTAATAATATATTTTTATGTTCTTTAATACCTACTATTAAATATTTCTCTGGTAACTTTGTCCTAATTCTATATTTATGGCATTTTTTTAATAATCCACTTTATTGTCATCAGATTATTTTGAAACAAAAGATTACTCACAGTAATAAAGCTGTCGGATCAGATACAACTATTTTAGCTTATGCAGGTACGATCGATAGAAAGATGATAGGCCCAAAGTCAAATATACCCCACTCAAACACAGTTCAACTTTTTTTTAAACTGCCCGCATTTCCTACTGATTTTGGTACTCCTACAAAAAAAAAACATTTCCAGTTGCCCAATACGGGTCCCATGAGGGCTATCGCGCATGAATTCCCGCTAGAGGCGTTCGTGTAGAGTAAGGTCTCCCGAAATGTCAGATGTCATAGTTTTCGCGCCTTACGTGCTTTTTTATCACGTATTTTGATATTCATGATGGTCTAGATTGAGCCATTCCTGATTAATTATGACTTGAAGATTTTAAGTAGCAACTTAGGATCTTATTTGTTAGTACTTGGAGGTTAAATGTTTCATGCTTGTTAATGTTAGGGAGAATATTTGTAAATATGTATCAGAAGTTTATACTATATTGATATACGAAATGAAATAAATTTTTTATGAAGTTATTTCTACTTTAAAGTATAAAATAGAATAAATGACAGGACCTTACTCGAGAGTGGCGCCATTTGTTCAGCTTAAAAACGATAGCTCCCATTGAATTACTTAGTGAAATTCTGTAGACGTGATGGGTACTGACAAAAAGACACTGATTTTCTCATCATAAGTAACTAAGTGACCAACGACTTCAAAATAAGCTATCAAATCTTTTTGTTTTATCGTGCTTAGATGTTTTATTATGTTTCGCCATAATGAGCTGTCGACAGCATTATTACCAGAGCGTTTTCTTGATACATAAGTATGATATACTGGACTTTAGCTCACTAACAATACAATTCCTTGTTTCACAAATAAATATTCCTGTTTTTGTAGGGAACATAATAATATCTTACTCTACGCGGTGTTACAAACCAATGGAAGATGTATAAGGCACCAGGGTATACACCACCAATCTAAGCGTTACTTCTTCATACATAATGCTTCGCAGTCTCCAATACTTGGCTCCACGCAAAACAATATTCCTCGGATATTAAACTTATGTTACTGACAAAGGGTTATTTTTGCTAGCATAATTAAAAACTCCTTTTTCTTTAGATCGGCGTAAAGGCTTAAAAAAGCAAAACCACAGTACAAAATCATACCCCGCGATTTTTATTGCACTGTCTCCCTTGACCGCATGCGAGCACCGCAATGAAAACAAAACCGAAACTTCTATTTAAATATTATATTGTTCTCCCGAAACCCAATATTTATTATCAGAACTTTGCAGGTCTTCACTCGCATGTGGAGACGAAACCGTTGCAGAAGGCAGGGAGCACACTTATCGACATGAAACGGGCTTAAGCCGAGAGCTAGTTTTATTGCATGGACCTTTATTGCTCTTTCTTACCGAAACAGCAACGATTCAGCGTCGATAAGTTTGGTCACTCCTCTACATTAGTAATGAAGTTATCGCCAAGACACTTATAATATCGGAATATTAGAGACTTGCCTTCGCCTTGAGTAAGAAGAACCGTTTCGAAACCAAAATGTTCGTCCTCCTTGATTAAATGAATACTTCTTTGTTTGTACTTATTATAGGAAAACTTGGGAAACTGTGTATCAAAGTCGACTGTAATAGAAATCGAATAATGTTGGCACTTTTACCATTTCTAAATGAGAAATTTATATTATTTTTTGTATGCGTAAAATCTGATATTGATATACGTGAATGTAAGGTTGACTGGTAGAAAATGCCTATGGCATTTAGTCTGCCTTTGTAGTTTGTGATTGAA
This sequence comes from Lycophotia porphyrea, assembly GCA_950005105.1. Taxonomy (NCBI): domain Eukaryota; kingdom Metazoa; phylum Arthropoda; class Insecta; order Lepidoptera; family Noctuidae; genus Lycophotia; species Lycophotia porphyrea. The sequence continues at coordinate 5,190,145 of OX465404.1, read as the reverse complement.
GTGTTAAAAAAATATTTTTTTAAACAAAACATTCCTCATTTTAATACACAGTTCACCAAGATGATCCGACAAATCCTCCATACAACCACATTAAAACTACTTCTACTTAACGATATTATTTTGAATGTGAATATTATAGTATATTATATACTTTTCTATGTAAAAGGGATGACGTGAAAATAAAATAAAAAACATAAAATTTAAAAAATAAATTTTTACTTTCAAATAAATAGGACTAACACTGTCATGCTAGGGATTGAAAACTTAAAATCAGAGTAAACTCCCGCCAACATTTATGGCCGGTCTGAAGTAAAGGTAAAGATATTTTTTTGGTAAAAACACGCCGCATTATACCCAACCAACTCTTGAAAGTCAGAATAAGCAGTGACGACCACCAGAAAAGCGTCGAGGTAATGAAGCTCCGCGATATCCTGATAGACAGTTCCATTATTTTGGATCCGCAACGAAATTAGGCAGAAAAGTTTTACTTTCAGACACACGGGTTTTGTCGACAGAAGAATCGACAAAATGACATCAATAGAAGAAATCTGTCATTTTGTCGATTCTTACGTCGACAAAATCCGTTTCTACGGGTGTCATGCTACGCGTGCTGATCAGTCTGAGTAGACCAAAATCCGTATCATGTGCTGTTCCGGGTTAAAAATCGATTGCCTACGATAGAAGTAAATCTTTGAAACTAAATTGTCATCGATTAGCATAATATGCGCTTCCGACCATACTAGGTTTAGATTTATTACTTCAGATTTATGTCTTCGAGTAGATTCTTTTCACTGACTTTTGGTTGGCTAAGATACGCCTCAAATTCAGAACGACCATAAAGTTTGGCTAGAATCGTTTTGTTCTACTATAGACTATGAATTATTTGGCTTGCAATAATAAACACAAAAAGTTTAAAAATAATATCAGAGTCGAGACTTAATGTTGTCTAGTACTACTACAACTCCTAATTATATTTACTTCAATTGTATATCGTAAAATACTGCTCATTGTTCAATACAACCTATTTGAACATATAAAATACTGGCCATGTGTTTGTCTATGGGCATTAATTTTATTTTTTGGTTATGCTTTTGTTCTTTTTCTGGTGTCATTCAAATGGGGGCACCAACCAGCCAGTAATTTATACGCTCAAATATCTTAAATTGAATAGTCGTTGTTGTAATTTTACGCCGTACAAATAACTTATAACATGTCAAATGCTTCACATACTTTCGTTAAAACCTAACATTGTTGAAAAAACACAAGGAGTCTCATAATTATCTAAAATCAAATGATTGTTAGTGTTTCAGTCTGTAAAACATACATAATTATAATTGTTAGAATTTACCTATAATAATAAATATTATATAAATGTGAATGACATTTTGCGAAAACCACAACAATTACTCTCTCAAACGAGGAACTTTTAGCAGAAAATCTTCTTTAACTTTACACACTTTAACAAAAACAAAAAGTACAAAAATGTCATTTGATCTTTTTTGTTAAAAATACAGGCACAAGGATCAACAACCTATTATTGAATTATATTAAAAATGTCATCATGGCGTCTTGTTCAGAAATGTTGTGCAAAGACAAAAAGTCGGTTCAAAACAACTACTTAACTTAATTTTAGTCAATATTTTACAAGCACTTTGGATTAGTATTTAGTCTCATGAAATAAAAGAACACATTATTTAATTTTGACCCCTGAAGGATAAATCAAGGGTAAAATTTAACACACAGTTCACCTTTAGTTCTTATGATATAGGGCAAGTTCATCGCCGTTACTGGGACACAATATTTAGTAAGAAATACATAACATTACTAACAGAACAACTAAATTAATATAATTTTAACACTAACAAAATATATAATAACTTCATACACCTCAACTGCATTGGACTACCTATTAAATATATTTTATGCAATTACAAACTTTAACTTTACATATATAAATTTATATAGCGTATTTATATGATATTTATGTTTATATATTAGCAATTTTAGTAGAAATATTTAGATATTCAAATGTTCGTTTTGTTTGCATTTTAACAATTCCGTTGGTCAGAGATTTTTGTCTTAAGGTCGAGTTTTGTTTACATTTTGACTTGTAATTAAAATAGCCTCAAGGCGGAGAGATAGTGAACAATATCTAACTCTATAATATAATATCCTAATACCATATTAACCCCTATACATGACAATTACCTGTGTGGGGAGTATTTAACTGTTATTATAGGATCAAACAATTAATATTACTCTTAATAAGCACCAAAACAACTTATATTGTAGTTCATGATATTTGATATTTTTAAAATCAACTCCAATTGGTAAGAGATAAAGTTCAGACTACTTCGAGACAAATTAAATTCTTGGTTTCAACTTAATTTTGCTAACTTTATTTAAACTGATATGGGAATACTAGTAAATGCATTATAATCTTAACAACACACATGAAGCCTCAAGCATACTAGTAGCTTGCACCAAATTGTGCGAGTTACTTGCATGTCACTGTATCATTGACCCCATCAGATGTTTTGTTATGGCACAATGGCATGTAAGGTACTTGCATTCTTTTGTACAAGTTAATAGCAAGTGTATTTGTTTTAAAGCAATACCACACAAAAGCAAGGCATAATCATCCTTACGGCAAATAAATAAGACACAAACTAACTAAAAAAACTATTAGTTTTTGGCAAACTGTATCTCGTATCTCCTTAATTACTGTTCAACAACCTACTACACAACATAAAAATGATATAACTTACATATACACATAACATAACATAACATAACGCTTGTAATCCCCGAAGGGTTAGGCAGAGGTGTAATATAGTACATCCACATTTCGCCAGTTATGTTTAAGTCCCATGTAATGGGGGTCAAGTCTATTGCCATCAACCGGGCGCAAATCCAGACTCCGTGGCTGCTACTGAGAAGTTCCTGATGGAAAAACCCAATGACACTTTGCCTGACCCGGGAATCGCACCCATGCTCAGCAGTCGCGCATGCGACCACTAGACCAACGAAGCAGTCAACTTGCATATAATAATTATATATAGCTACAGAACACATTTTGTCAAATGTCACAATCCTTATATCACTTTGATCCAGGCTCCTATCTTGAAACCACACTTGACTGCCAACTTTTAACATCGCATACATTTTTTGATGTATATAATCTCTTTTCTCTTATGATTTTCTCATTTATTAAAAACTTTACCTCTAAGATGTTCAAAGACTGACCGGGACGGGCTATCAACAAGATTCCGTCATGCTAAATGTACGGAGGATTCTTGCACTGGTAGATAAAGGCCCATTCCCTATCACAGAGAGGAAGCCAGTGTCCCAGTGTTCAGTAGTGGGATGCTATGGCGTGAGTCCCGTCCCAACCCAGCCCGCTTACCAAACACTAAGTATTAACACTCCCCTACGCAAAGTCACTGCACTATCATGCGTCACAAACACATCACTTGGCGGTACTTCACTGTCCTAACCGCCGTGTAAGCACGTCCCACGCCGTAGAGACGTAGTGAAGTGATCGCTAGGCGCTCCGCCAGAACTCGGCCGCCACGATGAGCGGGCACAGGCGGGTAAACGTGATGCCGACGACGAGGCCCGTCACTAGTACGGCGCCGCCCAGCATGCCGGCCGTGCTTGCGTTCTCAGGGGCTACCGTGCTGGAAAAATAGAATGCGAAAATTAGTATGCTTTGTTTTAAATTGACGATTTTTTTATGCCTTCTTTTCTCACTTTCGATACATGTTCATATTCTTATTTAAGCCTATTAACTAGCTTATAAATTATAAAGGCAAGTATAAATTTTTCAGACAATTAACAGGTTTTTTACTGCACAAGCTATTAACATTCCCACTGCTGGGACCTATGCCCTCTGTCTATGAGAGGGAATGGGCTTATAATCCACCACGCGAGCCCAGTGTGGGTTGGTGGAACTCCTGAATTTATTTTATGTTAGAGGCTTTTTTTGCTTCACGCTGTTTACCTCGAATAATGATGTAGAATGTAAAATAAAATAATGATGTAGAAATATTACGAATGTAGCAATACACAATACACACATATTAAGTAAATAAAATGCATGTTACTTTGTAATGCGTTACTGTACCCACTTAAAAAAGTAAGAAACATAACTATCATGTGTCCTCTGTTGCGTAGTGGGTATTAGAACCAATCTCGTCGCGAAAGCATTGTTTATTTCGAATCGAAAATCGCAGTTGTTTAAGAAAACCGTATTGGAGTTCTTGTTTCTCGCCTCTCGGCGGGCGAGAAACCCTTCTAGCATAAAATGAGCCTCAATTCGACGAGGTGGTTTAAAGAGTAGCCCACCACCCTATGTAATGTATATTTATTTATACTTATATTTTGTACGTTTCAAATTACCTAGTACTAACTAGGTTGTGGAGGTTAGATAGGCAGTCGCTCCATGTAAAATACTGGTACTCAGCTGCATCTGGTTAAACTGAAAGCCGACCCCAATATAGTTGGGAAAAGGCTGGGAAGATGGTGACGTCATTTCAGCCCGGTATCACCCACTGTTGGGGATTGCGTCTCTGCTGCCATATTTCTCGGTTAGGTTCGTCCAAAAGCGTGTTGGGTTGACGAAATCGTCAAAACCATGGGAAATAGATGGATGTGATGATAACGAAGATTATTCTATCTATCTATTTGTGTACTCACCCTCCAATATACATCATAGCGAGCGAGCTCCCGTGTCCCGAACTCCAGCCGAGCAGAGCCGAAGCGATCCAGAACACCCAGTCGTTGTTCACCAGCACCGGGATCGTGCGGTCCATGGGCTTGTAGTTGCAGAACAGGAAGAACGGGATGAAGACCAAACGGGCTGTCGTGAAGATTACCAGCCAACGGGGGCCAGGCTGGAAAAAAAGAGGAATGTTTTGAGTAGCTGTTTATGTCTGCTTTTATTTTGTGTTTTATCATTTTGATACAAATACGGGGAGGAAGGAACTCCGACGATTACCAGTCTGTTAGTTGGTACACAAGGTGTAATTGGACCCTTCACGAAACCGTCAACCAAGTATTCTGTACTGCCTTCATAAGAAAAAAAAGGCACAACTAAAATTTTTATCGAAATTGAGTTACAAATTCTGTTAGAATTGCCTTTTCTTTCTGATTCCGAATATGTATATAACTCAATTTCGAAAAAAAAATTTTAGTTGTGCCCTTTTTCCTTATGACGGCAGTGTTCATCAAACTAAGTAACTCTACGCAAAAATTATTGCTGGGAAACGACTTCCATTTGGTGTGAAAAATTTCTTACAAAAACAAGTTCACGAACTGAAACTTGAATGCGTCGCTAAAAGCATTATTAAGAATGTAGCAAAACACAATACACACATTTAACTTTTATAAAATGCATGTTACTTTGTAATGCGTTACTGTACCCACTTAAAAAAGTAAGAAACATATCTTTAATATCTCCTCTGTTGCGTAGTGGGAATCAAAAAGCTGTAAAAAGGTTTTAAAGATATTACCAAACTTTTAAAAATGTGTTGAAAAACACCATTTGTGGTGGAAGGGACACCGACGCGAAAACGCCTACCACGTATCCAGTACGTCAGTATACAGGGTGTAAACAGACTCTTCACGAAGCCGTCAACCAAGCATTATGTACATCAAACTAAGTAACTTTACACAAAAATTAGTGCTGGGAAACGACTTTTTTTTTGGGCTGAAAAATCACGTTTTACAGTAGGACTCAATGTAATGCACTCAAAACATTGCGCTGATGGATCGATTGAATATTACGGGGGTCCTGGAAGTGTTTAAAGTAAAAATCTTACATTAAAAACATGTATTAAAAAAAAAAACTTGTGAAAAAGTTGGAACTTTGACCCCAATATCTCTGTAATTAGAAGGTTCCCAGGTATGGTCTAGAACAAAAAAAAGATCGCAATGACGGGGAGAACAAGTGCCTTTCGGCTTCTTTAAGAGTCTGTTTACACCTTTTATTATTTGGAGTTCAGAAAAATCTGCTGTTCCATACATTTTGACCGTGTAGGTATTGCACTTTTGCAGTAAACAGATGTTTTTTTTAAATAAACGATGAACAATTTCTACAGTGGTAGCGACCCCGACTTACGAACAGTAAGTCGTGGGTTCGAACCTAGGCAGGCGCATTACTTTGTATAATTTATTTCATCACCACTGCTCTCAAAAACGGTGAAGGAAAATATCGTGAGGAAACCGGCATGTCCTAGAACCAAAAATTTGAAGACATGTGACATTTACCAATCCGCACTGGGCCCGCGTGGTGGATTATAACCCATTCCCTCTCTTAGAGAGCAGGCCGGTGTCCCAGCAGTGGGAACATTATAGGCTGATGATGATGATGAAAAATTTCTATGTTATGGGGCTCAGAATGATATATTGAATACGTGGTAATCGTTTTCGCGTCATTGTCCCTTCAAGCCTGTATAAAAAAATGCCAAGATTCACACTCAGTGTCTCAAAAACGTCCGCAAGAGAAAGTGCTTGGCATTGTATTTCAGGAATTTAATTAGAAACGTGACATAATGTGCGTAGCTCGCGTTTAAAAAACAACTTCATGTGGTCGGAGTAAGTTCGAATTTATATTTAGTCAGTCAGAACTTGTGATTTATTTTTAGTTTGATTTATAGACGACACTTTCTGATGTGACATAAATTGCAAGGAGCTGATCATCTAGATTTTATGTATTTAATATATCAATGTTTGAAACACGTACAATCAATTGTAGTTGGTTTTCGCATTGGTGTCTCAGTGACCGTTTTATTGTATTGGATTGTATAACGGGCTGGTGTCCGCAACTCCACGACCAATGCGCATATTTTGCGTGCGGAACAGGACAGTGACCGTGTTAATATTCAGTCCATGTATATTGATGCGGTATTCATCATCATTTTTTAAGCATTTATTCCGGAAGATAGGTGTACTACGATAACATAAACATTTGTCTACTACCTCGTTGGTCTTGTCGTGCAAGCGCTACATCTGAGCATGAGTACCTGTGTTCGATGCTCAGGTCTCGCAGTGTTATTGGGTTTTTCTACTAGGATTTTTTAAAAATATTTTGATTGAAAAGAGTGTCCATGGAGTTTCATGCCCATTCTTCTCCATAGAGATCTACGCTTTGGAATGGGCAACTACAGTACTTTCAGAAGTTATTGTGCTTTGTGTCTGTGACTGTAGCTTCGCCTTCTTTGTTTTTTTTCTGACATTTATAAGTCCCTGTTAAGGTCTAATTGAAATACATGCTTTTAGTTTGCAACCCGGTGTCTGTATTTGAAATCTGGGTGGGTGTACTACAGGGTCCACTAATACACTTCTGGGAAACTTTTCACGGATAACAGGCGTGATGTCTGTTACAGAATATACTGAAGATTTACTTACGACTTGCCACGTGCTCGCAGTGATGTTACCGAGGGTCGCGGTGACGTTAAAAGTCAAGAAGCAAGTGATGCGCATAAATTGTTTGCCCAAAAACCCCACTGCCACCGGCCGAATGTCTGTGAACAAGAAATAAATAAAGGGTCTGTTAGTTGTTGGTACCTAGAAGGTGTAATCGAATCCTTCACGAAGCCGTCAACCAAGCATTCTGTACATCAAAATAAGTAACTCAACGTAAAAATGATTGCTGGGAAACGATTTTTAAATTTCCTTCTTCAAGTTCACGGATCGAAACTTCAATACGTCGCTAAAAGCATTATTAAGAATGTAGCAAAACTCAATACACACATTTAGCTTTAAAAAAAAATGCATGTTACTTTGTAATGCGTTACTGTACCCACTTAAAAAAGTAAGAAACATATAACATATGTATCCTCTGTTGCGTAGTGGGAGATATACATAGTAAGAATTTTTTTAGAACAATATTTTCAAAAATGTCATATTTCTAGAATTGTTTTTTCTTTTAAGTAGATTCGATTTTAAAATAAGGTAGCATGAGGAATGAGCTATCTTTGGGAATCCGCCATACTGGATTTAGAATGACGTCACTTAGCTAACCATGCATTGTCAACCAAACTAAACATGTATGCGAAGTTTCAACTCAATTGGAAACCGGAAAGTGGGTCAAGTCAAACATTTAAACTCAAATACACAAACAGCGAGACGAAAAAAAAAATCAATTATAGAAATTTTATCATGACGGCTGACATAATGAAAGAAACGAAAGAATATAAAAAACACATGTTGTACTCGTACTCTGACTCCAATTAATTTGGGAGAAGAGCAGAAAATGATGATTTACGCACCTGAGCAAACGGACGGGTACACGGTTAGCGTAACAAAGAAGATGATGAACACGTTGTACAGTTGTACGAAGGCTTGCTTGAAGATCGTGATGCGGGAAGTCTGGTTCACGGGTTTAGCGGGGCCGCTGTCTTCATTGTGTGACTGTTTTAACTGTTCGTGGTAGCGGTAAAATTTCTGTAGAAACAAAAAAGATCGGTTTAAAATGTAAAAAAACGGGTTGCACTCCGGGAGTGCCGGCAGAAGTGAAAACTTGAAACAACGCCATCTAGCTTAAACTACACGCACACTCGCGCAAGCGCCCTGCGCCGCCGATTCGATGTGTCGATCTGACGCGAGTTCAACAGTTTTTACCCATACCAAAAAGTGCACAACACCGCTAAAGAAATTTTCACTTCAAAAATACTAGTACTCAGCTGCACCCGGTTGGATTGGAAGCCGACCTTAACATTCGGAAAATGGCTACGCAAATAGACATTGAAAAAAAAAAACGAGGGTATTATTAATAACAGGCAGATAGAAATATTGAAGTTATAAGATACCCAATACCTATGTAATAAAACGAATAGTTCGACGTGGTGTCGAGTCACATCATCCGAATCAAGGCCCTTTTTTTTTCGGATCGGTAATCATCAATCAACTTCTCCCGCTCTGGGCAGAGCGGAAGGGAGTGTCAGACTTGTACTGACTAAAACCCATCTATGTTCCTTCCTTGCCCTTTGTGTTTCAGGGCAGCGGTATCTCTTTCGAACAGTCCCGCAGCCCTGGCAGGCATCGGCCCTTGCGGGCCCCTCCCAAGCCGAATCCGAATCAAGGCCTGAGACATCATTTCGCTTTTATTTGAAGATTTTCCTGATTATCTCTAGCCGGTCCTACGTCGAATCGTGTGGTCACTCCTTCAGTCGAAAGGTTGGTCGAATAATTGTATGCGTTCTTTCTTCATCGTGTAGTTAGTGCCTAACCTGGTGTCAGAGTTATGGGTTTAACTGCTTAGGAGAGTTTACAAAAATAATATTAAGAATGTAGCAAAACACAATACACACAGTTAAGTTAAAAAATGCATGTTACTTTGTAATGCATTACTGTACCCACTTAAAAAAGTAAGAAACATAACTATCATGTGTCCTCTGTTGCGTAGTGGGTATTAGCTAACTGTTTGCAAATTACATGAATTTATTGATATTTTTACTGGTTGTCACAACCACGTCTTGGGTTCGATTCTCAAGTTGAATTTCACAGTAGCAGCCGGAGTCTGGATTTGTGCTTGCTTGATGGCAAAAGGCTAGCTCTATTGAATCATCATCATTTGAGCCGAAAAGACGCCCACTGCTGGACATAGACTCGCCCAAGTGTCGCCACATTGACCGGTCCCGTGCGACTCGCATTCAGCGGATCCCCGCAACCTTCACCAGGTCTTCGGTCCACCTAGTGAGAGGCCTTCCAACGCAACGTCTTCAACAGCCCCATCGGCCATCCGTTCTGCGAGCAATGTGCACTGCCCACTAACCACTTAAGTTTGGCAATTCTTTCTCTATTGAATAGGTCCTCAAAATAACTAGCGAAATGTGAGTGTACCCACTATAGGTACAACTCTGCATACCCCTTCGAAGATTACAAGCGTGATGTTATATCAGCTGATACTCACATTCAAAGGCAACGCGAAATAGGTATCAATACAGATGAGCAGCACGAACATGCCGCCTATGAAGTAGTAGATGGCGGCCGTGCGCGGGCTGTCAAAGAACTCCGACAGCCAGCTCAAACCCACGACGAGTAGACCACAAATGTTGCTGCCGAGGACCACCGCGCCGGTGTAGCTGGGGGGTAGGCACGCTGCCACGCCGAACACTGAGTTTTGGAAGATCGCGTTGAAACCTGCAATGATAACGGAGATGTTTCAAAATGGGCCCAGTATATGTACAATACATCGAAAAATCGAGGAAAATCCGTGGAATTCGGGAAAAATACAGATAAATTGCATAAATGCATATTTTTCCTGCATTGGATTTGCTTTGACAATTAATTTTCCTGACCACGTATTTAGTTATACATATAATATTAGGCCCTTTTCAAAGCATAATATTATTATGACCTCACAAATTAAACGTAAGTTGCTGATAAGACTTACTTGTGGTCCTAACCTTTCAAAGATATACATAACGATATACATACTGATACTGAACAATAAAGATATACATACTGATAGCAGCATATACATAAATTAACTTAAATTACTGACATTGTTTGCCTTCTGTGGAACTTGATATTGTGAACATAACATAACATCACGCCTGTAATCCCCGAAGGGTTAGGCAGAGGTGTAACTAATAGTACACCCACATTTCGCCAGTTATGTATAAGTCCCATGTAAGAGGGGGCGAGCCTATTGCCACCGGCCACAAATCCAGACTCCATGGCTGCTACTGAGAAATTCCTGTTGAAAATCTCATAGCCGAGTACAATTAGACAAAAGATACTCAAACGATGGAAGGTATTTAATAGTGGTCGGTTAATAATGACTCGCGACGATCGTCTTCTAAAGGGTGTAAAAAGACTCTTAACGAAGCCGAAAGGCACTTGTTCTCCGCGTCATTGCGGTAATTTTTTGTTCTAGACCATACCTAGGAACCTTCTAGTTACGGAGTAGTTCGGAGATATTGGGGGTCAAAGTTCCAAGTTTTTCACAAGTTTTTTTTTAATACATGTTTTTATGTATTTTTTTACTTAAAACAGCTTCACGACCCCGTAGTATTCAATTCATCCATCAGCAAAATGTTTTGAATGCGTTACATTGAGTTCTACCGTAAAACGTGATTTTTTACCCAAAAAAAAACAGTTGTTTCCCAGCAATCGTTTACGTAAAGTTACTTAGTTTGATGTACAGAATGCTTGGTTGACGGTTACGTGAAGAGTCCGCTTATAGCCTGTATAAGAACACGGCCTAATACCGTCATTGGGTATTTATAACATTAACTAGATAACTACACAATACTACGTGGAACTGTGGAAATAAATTAACGCTGTTGAACTAAAACTAAAAGCCAGTTAAAACTGAAATAGCCCAACGAAATTATCTTGAATTCTTGACCTAGACAGAAGTCAAGCGAAACTGTGTCAATAGAGCTGTAAATAGTTGAGCAGAAATCTTTAAACAATATAAATTAAATGTGGCTTTTATGTCTTATTTGCGTTCGCTAATGTTCGGAATGGATTAACGTAGAATTTGAAACAAGAGTTTTGATAGAAATCTCGAATTTTCTAAAACCTTTAAATTAGTAAGTAGAGTAAACCAACTATACATATGTATATAATCAACTAACTCCAAAACAATTGTGTAAATTGTCTAAGTCCACGCGGACGAAGTCGCGGACGATTGAAACGTAGGAGGAACGCTTGTAAGTCGTTTCAATTCAGTCGCCAGAGTCAATCATGGAAATCAGAGCTCTCTATAGGTATATGAAATGTATAATTGATACATGTGTCAATGGTCGATTACCCTCTGAGTGATAGCTTGAGAGCGCTTGCGAATTATTGAGATTTCTGAACGTACGTATATTGGGTGCTGGACTTGTTCAGCAGAATTATTGTAAATAATATGTAGCAAAACACAATACACCCATTGTTTAAAAAAAAATGCATGTTACTTTGTAATGCGTTACTGTACCCACTTAAAAAAGTAGGAAACATAACTATCATGTATCCTCTGTTGCGTAGTGGTAATAGTAGAAATAAATAATATTCGCTCAATTCTATAAAAAGATCTACAGAAAGATATTTATATGAATAAAAACTACAATTAATTAAGGGATCGTCCTTTAATTACACGATGCTCGAACAGGTTCTCCTTCTTCCTCGGCAGGGGTTAGAAAAAACACGATATATCATGATGGGGGGGAAGGGATGATGCCGACGATCACATGTATTTTATGGGGCGGCGAAAAAAAAATTATTAATGTGTGCCGTGTATTTAGAACCAATCATGACTAATAATGAGTTGCATTGAATTTGTGTCTAAAAATCCGTTTTAAAATTTTAAATTCAATATATGATATTTTCAATAATAAAAAATACACGAGGGGGGAAGAGGCGTGGCTTAAAACACGACGTGTCACCAAGGGGGGACGGGGTTAAAAATTAGCCTAAAAAACCTCACGTGATAAAATGATAGTCCACGTGTACAAAATGATAAATTTCAGACTGATACTCGATCCTTTTGATTCAGAGTTAAAAGAATTGACTTACAAAATTATCCTACTATATTATGAAAGGACCGAGTTCACTGACGGTCAACCAGTTTTAACCTTATTATTTAAAACATAAGCGTGAAAAGTGGTAGACCCTCAGTGAACTCAGTTGTACCAGTATCAAAACTTACCGTTTAAGAAGAATACAGATACCATGGTGAGCCAAAAGAAGCCGCCTGGCCAGTCAGAGGTGTCCAACATTGCCAGAATGATAGTAAAGACGAAGATGAGTACTTCAAAGATTAGGGACCACACGATGCGGACTGTTAGGTTACCCCTGAAACAAATGAAAAAATATTGAATAAAGAAAAAGCCACATGTTTAAAAAACTTGATGTTCAGCGGTAAACTAGACATTAATAGGATATACTTAGTTATTTAAGAATATGTGAAGTACTCGTATTTCATAATATATTCCAAAACATATACCACGCCTGATTTCCAAAGGGTTAGGGCAGAGCCTATACCTAATAGGTGCAAAAGTACCGTTTACGAAAGCGAAATGTTGTGTTCTTAGCTGAATATGTTGACAATAATCATCCGGCTTGTCTTATTCATTCTCTTGGCTCGTAAAGGGCGTAAACAGACTCTTAACGAAGCCGAAAGGCACTTGTTCTCCCCGTTATTGCGATATTTTTTTGTTCTAGGCCATGCCTGGGAACCTTCTAGTTACGGAGATATTCTCAATTCAAATATAAAATAATATTAAGAAAAACCTTTAAAAATATAAAAAATAGTAACCCACCAGCATTGGGAACAGGGTAATAATAAATGAGCTTTATTATAATTATTATAAGGGTCAGTTATTCAATAGGTCCAAATCAGTTACTTAAACACAATTTCCAAGACAATATTCCTATGAAACGCCTACATAATAACTTTTTGCAAGTGTTGCACGCTCGGAAAAGCCATTACAGTTTATAAATTATTAATGAATGCCTAAGGGATCGTGTGGATATCGAGACTGGGAATAATACATCGTTTTACAAGAACAATATTGTATTAATGTTATACAAAAAGTTAAGAAAATATTATTGTCATTAACTTCCTGTCCTTGTCTCATTCTACTTGGGGTCAGCGTAACACGACATACACACAATAAAAAAAAAACTGTAGAGCTCTGCGACTCCGTAGAGTCGCCATCGTAATTGCTTTACCACTTTTGATAATAAATTCCACTAAATTAGCCTAGTGGTGGCAAGCGCGACTACTATGTATGAGGTCTTGGGTTCGATTCCCGGGTCGAGCAAAGTGCTATTGGGTTTTTCCATCACGAATTTCTCAGTAGCAGCAGTGATGGCAATAGGCTTACCTCCTATGACATGGAACTTAAACATAAATGGCATGGGTGTTCTATTAGGTACACCTCTGCGTAAGCCTTCGGGAATTACAGGCGTGACCACACAATTATGTTATGTAAGTAGCCCCTCACGCGTTTGTTTACAATCCACCGTTTCCTCGTAAGAGTTCCACGGTGTTAACGATTTTATTTATTGTAGTTTCGAGTACTTTTTTGTTGTCGGTTCATATGATACATACAGGGTGTAAACAGACTCTTCACGAAGCCGTCAACCAAGCATTCTGTACCTATATTCCCCCAATATCTCCGTAACTAGAAGGTTCCCGAGATGGTCTAGAACAAAAAAATGATCGCAATGACGGGGAGAACAAGTGCCTTTCGGCTTTGTTAAGAGTCTTTTTACACCCTTTATACAAATAGACATTGTCGTTTTATGACCTGTAAGTGACATCTAACCATGAGTGGGAAAGCAATAAACGAGATCAACTATACAATGTTATGAGAACTCGAACATTATCAATAAATCATTATACATTGTTTTACTTCGAACAATTTTGTTGAATGATTGTATCGTATCAGTCATTCATTTTATTTTTTACTAGCTTCATCATATACACCTTCATATTAATACCTGTATTCAAAAATCCATTGTAATCTGTTCAGCCGTTTAGACGTGAAAAGGTGACAGACAAATAGAGTTACTGTTGCATTCATGAGTGTAATCTTATGGAACTGCGAAATAAATTGTGCTTCATACTAATGGGTTGAATTCAATTAATTTTAACGAAGCCGAAAGGCACTTGTTTTCCCAGTCATAGCGATACTTTTTTCGCTATAGACCATACCTGGGAAACTACTAGTTACGGAGTTTGGGGGTCAAAGTTCCAACTTTTTCACAAGTTTTTTTTTTTTAATACAATTTTTTATTGTTATAACTTCACTTTAAAACATCTACAACCCTCATTCTATTTAATGCAATCAGCACAAATGTTTCGAGTGCGTTACATTGATTCCTACCGTAAAACGTGATTTATCACCCAAAAAAAAAAGTCGTCTCCCAGCAACATTTTCTGCGTAGATTTACTTAGTTGGATGTACAGACGCCAGCACTTCAAGCTACTACAATCTATCAAATTTCTTTTATAGATTTTCATCTTTGTCTCTAAAGCATTAGGTTCAAGGTTGGTTGGGAAAATCTGACAGTTTCAGGTAGGTTGACCTGCTGGCGTCTGTACAGAACGCTTGGTTGACGGCTTCGTCAAGGGTATTTTTACACCCTCTATAATATATTTGTAGCTAGACTTAGGTGCACACAAATTTATGGAAAGAAACTTGCGTGTGTTTTAGTAAAGCATTAATTTGCCCACTTTTATAATGTGATCAATCAGATTGAATGCTGAATACCACTGCGTTGGGTAGTGGGCATGTTATCTCCATACATAATTACAAAGCACATAACGTTACACAACCCTTGTAATCCCCGAAAGGTTAAGCAGAGGGCAACCTAATAGTACACCATGTTATAGGGGGCGAGTTTATTGCCATCAACCGGGCACAGAACCTATAATAATTAATAGTTAGAATAATTTCCCGAACAACTTGTTACAACTCTTTCATTTAAATACACCGCAAAGCGAATCTCGCAAATATTATCGCCAACATTTTTTTAAATTCTTACATATTAAGGGGAAATTCTGCTACTGCGTTGAAACTTATCCCTCGTAACTTTTCCACATTTATAGCAAAAATGTTCACGTGCATACTTGTTAATCATTTTAATTCCGCAGCCACCCGTCTGCGCTCGAAACTTGTGCAAATATGTTGAAAAATAGTCTGGCAAGCCGCCTGCCTACTCGCTATGCACGACGTTTATTCAAGCTATCTAAACCAGTTTATGCAGAGCTTTCATTGTACGGGAAATCTATCCAAAGCGAGGCCATGTTGTACTGGAAATGTATAGCTTGATGTGTCGCTGTGTGTACTACTTCTACTCACTTGTTCAGAGTGCGGAGAAACGTTAAAAAAAAGAACAACTATGTTTAAGCCCGCGCTAACTTTCATGTATAAGCCTCTGGGATGGAAGTATTTGTTCATGGATAGTTTAAATAAACTGCAGTAGTGAAGGGTTAATTTTCGAAAGAGGTAAGCCGGAGTACATTTTTCTTTAATGTGATTAGATTATTTGTGCATAGAATACTGACTGTGCCATTTTTAAAGGGAATCCGGTAGGAATCGAATTGTATGGAATCTTCGCCACTGATAAACTGATTAAGAATTTTGGTTTACTAAAAATATCGACTCAACCGTACCATGTAAAAACAAGTAAAATAAGCAACATCAAAGAAATTTATTTCAAAATTGTCTCCAGGCTGGCGCTTCCACCTTAAATGCAATGTAAACATGCGGTGAAATGTGGTGTGTACACATCTGGTTATCCCCTCGGAGAAAGCAGGCGTGATATGTTATGTTGGGATTATAGAAATATGTATAGGTGCCAACATAGAAAATACAGGGTGTAAAAAAACTCTTCACGAAGCCGTCAACCAAGCATTCTGTTCATCAAACTAAGTAACTTTACGCAAAAATTATTGCTGGGAAACGACTTTTTTTGGGGTTACAAATCACGTTTTACGGTAGCTCTCAATGTAACGCATTCAAAACATTGTGCTGATGGATGGACTGAATAGTACGGGGGTCATGAAGGTGTATTAAGTAAAATAAAAAACAAAAAAAAACTTGTGAAAAAGTTGGATCTTTGCCCCCAATATCTCCGCAACTATAAGGTACCCAGGTATGGCCTAGAACAAAAGAAATATCTCAATGACGGGGAGTACAAGTGCCTTTCGGCTTCGTTAAGTCTTTTTACAACCTTTATGTATAGGTCTCGTATTTCGCCGCCGACGGACCACGGTTAAGTACACATAACAACTTGAGAACGGTTAATTAAAAACTTTTAACTTTTACTAACGCGGATCCATTGAAATCATCCTTTTGGTAAACATAATTGTCAATTAAAAATATTTAATAGATAGATTAGATTTAGTAAGACTGCTTCGGTCGTGTTGTCGCAATGGCAAACGAGCCACCAAGACGAATCTAACGTACGTACAATTTATACAAATGGGTTCATACGTTTAGGAGTTATGAGTTTAACGGAAGTAACGGACATACATACATACAGGTCGAACACATAACCCTCCTTTTGGATTTCGAGGCAGTCGGGTAAAAAGTAAATTAAAAAAATATTACATACTTCGTCTTGATGAAAACATTGAACCAGCTGAACGCGAGGTTAGGTATCTGACTGGCCCACCCGACATACGGAAGGTAGTGCTCTGAGTATGCAGGAGCGTTGGCCAACTTGTAGCTCACGAAGTAATCCTTGGCAGTGATGAACATGTTCCAAGCAGTCAGGGTGCCCAGGCCATGTAGCAGTAACGTCAAAAATATTATGTTCCATTTATCTTTGGGAGCTTCTAAGTCCATCGCTATACCTGAAATAGAAGGTATGAATTAGTTATTTTAAGAAAAAGCTGGTAGGTTTTAAATTTTCGTAAATATTAAAGGTGAAATCATATTTACACGCACGGGTCAGCGTTTCCGAGTATCTACGGGGTATAAGGGACACCGACGCGACGGTTAAAATGTATGGAACAGCATTTTTTTTTTAATCTACCATTGACTTTCTAAGAGGGAATGTTCAGAATGTTGTACTGAATACTTAGAAATCGATTTAGGGTCGGTGTCCCTTCCACCGTGTATATCTATCTCATCATTGTCACGAAAAGGCGTTATTTGGAGGAGCGTGAAGTCTGGTTGCACTCACAAGCATCCGTATTTATTCGCATTCACTTCTCACGTTAGTGAGTTGCAATGCTAAGAGGCAGAAAAGGAAAAATTCTAGAAAGTGATGATATGTGTGTAAATGTGATTTAAAGAATAAATAAAAATTGACCAACTGAGGAAAATAAGAAGTCTGCCTTTATTTTGGCAGTAATCCAAAAACTGCCTTTATTTTGGCAGTAATCTTAAAATATTCAACAACTTGATAAAAACATACAAAAAGTTTTACCGGTCCTGAGGCTCGAACTCACTACCAAATTGATTGACTATAGTAAGCAGAAGTCGTGAGTTCGAATCCGAGTTACAGAAGCTCTTTTTGGATTTATTAAATTTGTGTTTCCATTTTATTTGAGCAACACAAAAGCTTTTTAATGTGCAATTTTACATGGAAATGTCCGTAGCATGATAAACATATTTTTTAAAGAAAGTTTTTCCAAATATTGCCCGAAAAAGGAATGTTGCAATACTTAGGTGCACACAATTTCATAGGAAATTGCATGTGTTTTAGTGAAGCTTTACTTTACCCACTGAAATATGTATGTGACAAGCAGTTATATGTAACTGAAGACACTGCGTTGGGAAGTGGGCCATCTTGACAACTAAACACATGGTCGAATTTAGCTATCCCATTCCAAGAGTCGTGTAAACTTTACTTGCGCGATTCAGAACTCAGTATTTGCATTATATTCCGATAGATGGCGCGAATTGGTGTCAAGTTTAAATCGATGATTTGTTATTGTAGTTGGAAAGGAAAATGAGACTAAACGATTCATAGTTATGAATGCATTGTTGAATTTTATTACTAACTTTTGCAATTGTTAATTAAATTTATTTGTAAGTTATAAATAAGCACGCTACTAGTCGAACAACAAAAAGACGTTAGGTAATAAGTTAGGTCAACTGCAATTATTATTATTACGTTTTCTCTTAGTCGTGAACCAGTCTATTTATTATTAGATTTTGATCAAATAAGGTAAGCTCCAATCTGATCAGCCAGTTATTGACTCAACCCAAGAGTTCCCAAACTTTTTCAATTCGCGGTGCACCTACATGTTTAATATTTTGCCTCAGGCCCTCGCTAGTCGAAAAAGCAGTGTTTTTATTAACTGTGTTGACACACAAGAATACATTCGAAAATCCGGCTTCATATAAATACGATGTTGCAAGAGGAATGAGAAACTTAGAGGTTTTGAATTTTAAGTTTGATATTCATTTAGGTCCACCTATATCCAAAACTCCACCAAATCGGAACACGTGAACCTTGTTTTAAGGCTGTTGTCACAAGAGTTCCATGAGACTTCTTCTTACTAAGTAAACTCTGGTGGATTTTGTGCATGGAAAGGATTTTGGATTCACGAAAAATTTTCGACATCGTCTTCGGCAAAGTATTATAAAAACCATTAAGTGACCTTCGAATAGTAATCCATGAAAATGGACGTTAAGTCTTGTATAACAACGATTTTATGGAATACTTAAGATTAGTTTCCGGAGAATAGTAAACAGAAGCGCCTCACGGCGCGCGGCGCCCCTCTTTACTTTCCACGGCGCACTAGAGCGCCGCAACGCACAGTTTGGGAACTCCTGACTTAACCAATAAAGCACAAAAAACAGTTGTGCGTGGGCGAACCTGGCGTATGTTGCAGATAAGAATAACAAAGCTGCGTAGCTTAAAGGGCTAGTTTCGCCATCTACACATAAGTTCCGGTTATTTTTTGTTTTGGATATTATCACACTTTAGTTAATTTATTGAATGGATGTTCCCTATCCGAAGACTATGAAACAAGCCCCTATAGCTTCATTAAAATTGACGGCAGGTTTTTCCTCTTATACAAGCTCATTTGCCCCTCATATTAACAACCTTTCATATCGAGCATGTCAATTTGACGTCCTACACAGCATCCTTACCCAATTAGCGGCGCTACACACTTATTCTGGTTGGCTTATACAGGGTGGACGGGACACCGACGCACAAACGGCTACCACGTATTCAGTACATCATTCAGAACCCCGTAGATGGTAATAGTCTCGCGCCCAAAAGGTTGTCATAGGTATTTTTTTTTAAATAATGGTGTTCCACCCTGTATTTAGCATCAACAGTATTTGTTGAACATAAAGCCGTCCCGAGACAATTCTTACGAATATTCAGTTTTAGTACCGATCGGCAAACTCCGTTCCACATCTGCCATCTCTGCCTCATGTTCAGGTAGGCTTAGCACAACTGCCTTAGCCGGGCGGTTTTTTTCCTAACTTATTTAAACATTTACTCGATTATACCAACCGGCCGCGCGGCCGGCCGTGCCGAATCATGCCGAACGTATTGTGTGTAGTACCCCTAACACACACACCTACTACACATAGCTTTACTGGTAAATAACTCAACATTTATCCATAACTCTGCGTGACACGAATCTGATCGCGTTAACAGCAGATTACCTTTCAAGTTGAGCGTAAAATTGGACATTTAATCATATCCCAGCCGAGTCCTTCATACAAGATGGAATCTTCTAATAATATCAGAGGTACCTACGTATTTTAGTCACAAGAGTAACTTTCAACTAAGCATGGAGGAATATGAATGGGTGAACATTTAACATCTTTATTGATTCATATGGAAAGCCAAGTTCAAGACTAATTGGATAGAACATACTCGAATTAGATCTTATTGATTTTGCCTCTAATTCTTATAGTGCTACGTAATAGGGGGCAAGTCTATTACCATCAACCGGGCACAGATCCAAACTCCGTGGCTGCTAATAAGGAATCCTTGTCGGAAAAACTCAATGACACTTTGCCCGATCTGCGAAGCGAATACGGGACCCATGCTCAGCAGTCACGCTTGCGACATATAAAACGAGATATAGGTAGCAATAGGCTAATAAATAATTTAGGAAATAAAAGCGTCACCTACGGACTTTTTATGGATATTATGCTACTCCCGAGGATGCATACAGGCGCAATTATTGCTCCCTGAGTTATGACTAGAGAAAGTGCCTTTTATTGTCTAGGGCACAGGAGAATAGCACTAAGAAGCTGGACATTATACGACTGTAACACAAAGAGTAGGATAAGAGGTTTCAAGGATAGGGTTTGTGTGGCTCCCGCAGGCACCTGTTCAAACCGCTCTGTCGACGTGGCGGTCGAAGCTCATTTAACAAAAATACAAGACTCGTCTATACTTTGTAGAAGAAGAAGAAGCATCTTACCTTTCAAGTTGAGAGTGTCATTTGGCAAGTTGTTGCCTTCCCACGCGGGCGTGAGCTTCACCGGCTCGTTGCGGAGGAACGGCGCCTTCTCTTCCACTGAGTCCCAACCTGAGGACAAGCAGTGACACAGATGAGCCAGTGGTGCTGTTACACAAACCATGCGACACAAGCAGACGATGGACTATTGCTCCACTTGACAGAAAAGACCACTCCGGTAATCCGGTTTTTGGTTGGTCACTGTTTGTTGCTAATTTTCAGCATATTAGTATGGCGTATTGCTGTTTGGTCATTACAGGAACTGATTGACGCTACAGAAGAAGCTCATACTTGTAGCCAAGTTCTAGGCCAACTTAATTTAGATTACCATCGACACGATGTGAAGAAGTACAGGTTTTGGAACATCAAGTATTTTTCAGCAGTTCTGCGAGGTGCTGCTTGCATTAAAGATGACCTTTATGAACTCAGAACTCTTAGGTAGTTCACATTTTCGACATCTGTTAAAGTATTAGTTGAGCGAGAAGATACCAATAAGGAGATTATGATAATGACTATTGACGGAGATGTCAGACCGATTGTAGACGTCCGCTTTTTTTCATATAACCGTGTAATTTACATTTGAATGGGCTTGGATACCGGTTCGGAGAATGAACTACCGAAGTCTCAGACAGCCGCTTTAGTACCTACCACTGCTGCAAGTCAGATGACAAAAAGGGGCATGTCCAAGCGGGATAATTATGTGTCAAACAATACTGGACAAATTGTTCTCTATTAGATCATATCAAACCTAGATCGGGCAGGTCGCTAACAAACATTTGAATTGAACATTATCATTGCAACTGTTGAATATATTTTAGTTATAGTTTACTTATAAGTACTAATTATACCATTGTATGTTAATAATACTACTGCGCCTAAATGTAATTTTTGTTATTGTAATACTTTTAAATACGTTATAATCTTATTCTAATTTTCCGTTATTCATTTTTCTAACTTAGTCATTACATTTTTTTAAAACAAAAGTATAAAAAAACATTTAAAAATGTAAAAAATAGTGGCCCACCGGGAACAAGGTCCAAGCTACAGTCAGGTCAGGGCTCCAGAGAGAGGAACCTCCTAATTATTATTCTTATTGCAAAAAAGAAAACAAGCAAATTATCCTCTTACTAAACGTTCAGACAGTTAAAAAATATGAATAACTCTATGTATTATATCAGTGTCTGCATAAGCCTTTAAGAAAAGCAGGGGTAATGGTATAATAATGATTCTACTTTCCTGGTAAATTCACGCTTGGACTACTGTATGTCAATCGTGCAATAGTTTAACGGCGTAGTGTCTGACTATCTGATCCACGCTGGAGCAATTTGCCACGTATGACGCTTCAGTTACGTTTGTTTATCGAATGAATCTACTCGTAAAGTTATGTGGTATAATACTCGTGATCTGTGACATTTTAAAATCAATGGGGGTAAACTCCAAGGAATTCTGGAGTCCGTGACGGTGACCAAGTTGATTCATTGAGTGAACTTGGGTGAGACTTGACTCGTTTGTCATATTATTATATATGGGGGCAGCCCCGAAGGCACCTAAGAAGCCGATTCCAGCTGGCTTTCCTTCGGGAATAAGGTAGTTGGGGAGCATGATGGATGCTTGCACAAGACACGGTTCCAAGGCAAAATTATGCTTACAAGGCCAGGAGAAAGATGGTCGGTCAAGAATACTGTGTTTGGTACAAATCTGAGTTCTGTTTATGTTTCCTAGACCTTATTTGTAGCTTTAACAGTCTTCAACGTAAGTTCACGGATTGAAATTTCAGCAAGCTGTTAAATGATGAGATATAATGTTGCCCGTTGTGTCACCCTATGTAAAATGTTTTATTTTATAAATGTTACTTGTATTGTCATCATCTGCCTAACCGTTTCCCAACCATGTTGGGGTCGGCTTCCAGTCTAACCAGATGCAGCTGAATACCAGTATTTTATATGGAGCGACTGCCTAACTGACCTCCACAACCCAGTTAGTACTGGGTAATACGATACCCCTTCGTAAGACTGGTTGTCAGACGTTTTGGGCCACTGACTAACTAACGCCGATCAAAGATCTTCAAATGACAGCCGGGGCCGTGACCAACGGCTTAAAGTGCTTTCCGAGGCACGGAAACTGTTACTTAATAAAGAATATTCTATTCTATTCAGCTTTAGTCTACTCGATTCGACAGTTCACTCAATTTTAAACAGTGATGATTTAAATAAATCGCCTCTTTACAAGAGCAACGTGACATCTCATAAAAAACGTTTTTATGAGATGTCACGTTGCTCTTGTAAAGAGGCGAAATATAAGTTAAAAATATTAATAAAGATTGTGTAAAAAATAGCATTTATAATTTAAAATTGACTCCTCGAATTCATAAACTAACCGAGACGCGAAGATAACGCCATTAATACATGAACTAACCAGAGAAGTCAATTACATTCTCATAAATAAACGCTAAACATAAATACTGAATGCGCATTACTGTTTGTTATTATTAGCAAGTAGCAACGCGAATCACGTACCGCAGAACATCCATCTCGCATTACGTTGCTACAATACAAAATGAAACCTAGCTCAGTACGTACATGATTTACAACGCCTTATACATAGATTATGTACTGATATGAATGAAAAAAACTTGGTATGAAGACAGCTGATGGTTAAGCTAGTAAAAAACATGTGTTCAATTCACACGTGGTAGAAGTGAAACCTTCAAAAATTTTGGCTTCAAGATAAACACTATATAATGCTTCCTATCTCATTTTCTCCCACGTTAAATCTTATGTATGTATGTGTCTGTTTCTTTTTACTGTCGCTTTTTAGTTTCATCGACTTTCAAATCACAACGATGCTAAAGAAGTTTTCACTTCAATAAACCCTCTGCTGGGCTACTTGTAGAGACTGCAATTATATAGGGTGACTGGTAATTAGTGACCGATACTTAAACACGTGATTGTACTCATGATAACAAACAACTTTTATTATAGGACTAAACCTGAAATCGCGAAAAAAAAATCTGCTACATTTTGACCAGTTAGGCAAACATAAATTACTGAACAGCAGTATTTTTTTCGCGATTTCGGGTTTATTCCTATAATAAAAGTTGTTTGTTTAGGTATCGGTCACTAATTACCAGTCACCCTATATACCCGAACCCTAGCCAGAAGGGACGGGCAGGAACACCGTGTGATTTTAGTCAGTAAGTCTGAGACCCCTCCGCCGGCCCCACGGCGAAGGACATCCATTAAGGATTTCGACAGGTAACAAAAAAACCCTCTTTCTGTAATTTGGTTGTCATAAACACTTTTACACGTCTAAAAACAATTATGTCTTTGATAGTTTGTTTGTATTTGTGTGCAATAAGAATGTTTTAAAACAAGATGAGATCGGTGTTTCTTTCCCGAATACTTTGAGAAGAAACTCAGGAACAAACTGAAACGAGTCACAGTCCAGGCATATCTAGCCCAAGTAATTAAAATGTTGTAGTTTTATATAAGACACTCCTCTATCCTCGGCAATGTGTAAGTGTTTAAAATAAGGATGTTTCCTGAGTAAAAAAATATGATTATATTTAGTCCTTTAGTTAGATTATCGAAAAATATTGGATGTACCAAATCAATTAACTGAAACTGAGTGGAGGCTTCGTTTTTTGTTTACGTGAACAAAGAAAAAATACACGTGTCCGATATTTTTTGCAAATCTATCTGATGGGCTAATTAGATTTTTCTGGTAACCTATTGAAATTGATCTTTTTATTATTTCCAAATGTCCAGTTAGGCATATAAAGTTGATCCAAGAACCCGAACCGTTTTTACACATTAAATTCACAAAGCACTTTCTTTCATAAAGTGTAACTTTTGCTTCAAAAATAAAAGCTAAGGAAAACTTTATCCCAAAGAATCTCTGGGGAGGTTTTCAGAGGCCCAGACAAGAATGTTTCGTTGTCTAGGCAACCTAACAATTTTTATAATCGATAGAGAGAAGACTTGCTTTTCTCTAATAATAGAAATGGTTGTGGGCGGTTTTAGGGCAAAAGTTAAAACGGTTTTGATTGAAGTTCTAAAAGCCCGGATAATCTAGCATTTCGAAATAATCTCAACCTCTGTAATACATAAAGAAAACAGATTTTCGCTGAGAAGGATGTTATTTTACTTCAAATCAAACAATCGATACTAAAATTCTAAATAAACCAAAACTCCTTTCTTGAGAAAAAAGGACTCCTACAGAAGATCGCGGGATTCGCACCTACTACAGATGAAGTATAGCAAAATAGATAGGAGAAGCCTATACTCAGCACTGAGTGGATCAGGACTCTCTGATGATCATGAGTGATGACTTCGTTGAGCAACTGTGGAATTATGCATTTTCATTTGGCATTTTTTTTACCAATTCAGAAGAAAAAGCCTAGCGTTTTCCCAACATGTTAGGGTCGGCTTCCAGTCTAACCGGATGCAGCTCAGCTGAATACCAGCATTTTACATGGAGCAACTGCCTATCTGAACTCCACAACCCAGTTAGTACTGGGTAATACGATAACCCTTGGTAAGATTGGTTGTCAGATTTTTTGGGACACTGACTACTTAACGACTGTCAAAGATCTAGAAATAACAGCCGGGACCAACGGCTTAACGTGCTTTCCAAGGCACGGAGGAAACTCGGTATGTAAAGGGTGGTCATCCATCGACAGACCTAGCTAAGCACGGCTTAACCTAAAGATCGAGCCGAGCGGCTGTTATTATTTAGCCATGAGCTCCTCATCAGAAGAAAAATCATGTGTAAAAAGTGTGTGTGTACTTATTACGCACGTAAGAAGTTATACTTCCTTGGCGTATAAAACTAAAATGTTAACTAGCTAACTTCAGGGTGTATGTTGACTAGATAACTTCAGGGTGTCGGTTTTTCGTGACGGAGTGCGCGCGCATCGTTAAGATTTACTCTCATCATTTTCCCCTAACGCCAAAAGTATAACTTCAAAAATAATCTTTCCAGAAGAACAATCAAAGGCGGATCGAAAAAAACTCGTTGAGGGTCAGGGACAAAGCCTAGACCTTATACCCTTGTAATCCAATCCATCTTCATGTCTGGGACAAACTTGTTAGCACTTAAAGTTACGGATGGAAGCCGGGGACAAACAACACAATATAAATAGTACCGCTTACGCGGATCCTGTCCAAGTTTCTAGTGGACACGAGTGCTATCTATCAGTTTATAGATGGACCACGAAGTATTCACTACACGAGTTTGAACGGTTTTGGCTTTTCAAAAAAAAAGGTGTCCGTGTCAATCTATAAAGGGTGTAAACAGACTCTTAACGAAGCCGAAAGGCACTTGCTCTCTCCGCCATAGCGATCATTTTTTGTTCTAGACCATATCTGGGAAACTTCTAGTTAGGGAGATATGCGTAAAAAAAAGTCGTTTCCCGGCACTATTTTTTGTGTATAGTTACTTAGATTGATGTACACAATGCTTGGTTGAAGGCTTCGTGAAGAGTCTGTTTATACCCTGTTTTGTAATTTCAAAATAACAGCTATTTACTGAATAGATATAAAAGTACATGTAAACGGGACTTAAACCAAAAAAAAAAAAACAATTTTTGTCTGTCTGTCTGTTTGTTCCGGCTTATCTCCGAATTGGGTGGACCGGACTTTTACTAGTAGATAGCTGACGTTATATGAAATAACATTTAAGCTACTTTTATTTTAGAAAAAGGTTATTTTTTCCAACGAACGAATCGAACGAACGAACTTACGAACGAACGATTCGAACGAACGATTTTCTTGCAGAACCCTAATGGGTTCTTACAACAACCTAGCTCTACACAGCCTAGTTCTTTTGCTTTAAACTTTACTATTCTTTTCTGAAAGCCCATCAAGTCTTTACTTTGAATACTATTGATAAATCGGTATTTTATTTAGCCGTTATAACATTCGCGTAGGTTGACCGAAATGACAAGAATACAACAGCAGAATATGAAATTGAAGACTGACCATATTTCAGGCTCGAGATTCAAACTACGACATTCGGAATGTTGAACTTTGAACCACAATTCAAAACTCGATTTTGGTCAAAATCAAAACGAAATATTTTAGAAATTATAGCTCAGGTTTCTAAAACAAATCCTCTACAAACAACGTCATTTAAAAACTCGCTCTTTACAACAAAGTAAACCGCATGTAGTTAATACAACAAACATTTAAAAACTACAGGAGCGCGTGCTATTTACGACACTCCAGTCTCAACAGAGAGGGAGCGGTGAGGTCGTTTGTACCTCCCTCTCGACACGAGGGGCGCTTAGCGATACAACGTTTTTAAATCGCCCTATTTAAAAGCAGGGGTTTAATAAAAAGAAAATGTTGAGACGGAAAAGAAAATTTGATGTAAATGTTATTGAGTCAATACAAATTGTATGAGACGACGTTTTGGGACATTTTAGTCTAATTTCCATTGTGATAAAAAGCTTCTTCTTAGCGTGTCGACGGCGATCTCAATTCGGACTGAAAAGTCGGTCCATTAAGACTTTGGCAGTTTGGAATAGCTACCAAATGAGGATACAATGAAAATATTGTTACTCAAATCATATTCCCACCTTTCCTAAAGTTGTAGATTTGGGTTATTTCACACCTGTCAGTGTAAACCAGGATGAAAAATGAATTATGCATCTCACGCGCGTAGTTTACGCAAATGATTTGTTATGACAAAAAAGTGTCTAAAAATTACGGAAAAAATCCCGGCCTAGTGCTAGTCTGAAGGGCTCCGTACCATAGTAGTAGGGGGGCCCCCTTTAATGTTTTTAACGGCATTACTTATAACGGCAACTGAAAAACACACTCTGTAAAAAAAACAACTATATACCTATTAAGGATCATGAGATACCGCCCGCTGAAAGACAGACGGACAGCGGAGGCTTAGCAATAGGGACCATGAAAAGAAGACTTATTTATTTCATAAATTATCAGAATCACTATCAATACATAAGTATTATAAAACGAAGTCTTCCGTCGCGCCTGTCTGTTCGCGATAAACTCAAAAACTACTGCACCGATTTTTATGCTGTTTTCACCAATGGATAGAGGAAGGTTTTAGTATATAATTTATCAAGTTTTTGTTGCGGGAACGGGATCAAAATTTCATGATTACTTTTGGTCGCGATAACCGACATCCACGCGGGCGAAGCCGCGCGCATCAGCTACTGATAAATAAATACGGAAGCCTGTATCTAAACATACCCGAAAACTTCTGAAATTCAGCTATTTTTTTACGAGAAACCACAGCACAAAGGCAAAACTTTATACCACAAATCCAGGATCAACCAACCAAACTGCACACTGATCCCCTTGCCTATAAACCCGACCAAATCGTGAACTTTCGCCAGCAATCAACATGTAGGTCACAAAACTTATTATTAGTTATTACGTTAAAGCATTTACCGAACGTGCCGTTAAAAAAACTGTTTTAAACACTGCGGCAGGCTAATTTTCTCACTCTATGCACGTAACTAAAGTACTTAGGCGACTAGAGGTGCCCTTAGCCACGGTCTTATAGGCATCGATAAACAATGCCAGCGATAATGCAGTCGTAATATTGTTTTTTCCTTTTTTATTGCTCGCAGATATGTACTGGTGCATACAGCAGTGATTTGGCTGGAGTTTTAATAGGTTTTAATTGTTTAAGAAGAAAGCAAAAATTCGACGATATTTTGTTCTTCTACTTATCTACTTTAATTGATGTTTGAAGAGCTTATGCTGTACTTATATTATATGCAAATGTAATTTATTGTAATCGTTAACCAATGAATTTCAATTATTTGTATTTTTTTATATGTTTAATAATTGAAAGTTACAATTCATTTAATAACTGATCAAATGTTATTATAATACATATTTGTCGTACTGTGATGATTTCTGCAATATACTTTTTAGGGTTCCGTACCCAAAGTGTAAAAACGGGACCCTATTACTAAGACTTCGCTGTCTGTCCGTCACCAGGGTGTATTTCATGAACCGTGATAGCTAGACAGTTGAAATTTCCCAGATGATGTATTTCTGTTGCCGCTATAACAACAAATAATAAAAATATAAATTATTTAATATTTAAAGGGGGCTCCCATACAAGAAACATGTTTTTTTTTTCGGTTTATGGTACGGAACCCTTCGTGCGCGAGTCCGAATCGCACTTGGCCAGTTTTTTACATCCTGCATGCTTTGTGTGTGTATTACTCATGTTTCTGACAAATAAATGAACTCTTAACTCTGAACATTCTAAAATGGCAGTATATAAGACTCGTCTTAAAAGAACTCATGGAAAACCAATTACAAGACCATGTTAGAAAAGTTTTCAGATTAACATAATTTTATCAGGCAACTTCAAAATGTGTCTCAAGTGTTTTTTTTTAAGTCACCCCAACCTAAAGTTTCAACTTTACATTTTTCGGAAATGAGGTTAAAAATGAAAAGAAAATCAAGATGATTTTTCTTTTCTCAATTTCCAGTTTTAGGGAAAATCTTATGCGACTCATTTTTGTACTCCCTGAACGTACATATTTACTTGATTTACTCTCATTATCTCACCAGTTCCCTGTGTGTGATGTTATGTTAGCATTACGCCACAAATCACATGCGCAAATATTCGAACTCTGAGCAAACACTCGTAGGCCATACAAATATTTATCTTGAGAGAAACCTTCGGCTTTAACCAAGGGGAAGGATGTTCTGATGGTTACCAATTGGATAATCAAATGAGAAACTAGGCAATGTGATTGGAAATCGTAGAAATGAGTCATACAGATAATGGGATGATTGAGAACTAGCTTATGGCAGC
Organism: Lycophotia porphyrea; assembly: GCA_950005105.1. Classification (NCBI taxonomy): domain Eukaryota; kingdom Metazoa; phylum Arthropoda; class Insecta; order Lepidoptera; family Noctuidae; genus Lycophotia; species Lycophotia porphyrea. The sequence goes on along the minus strand of OX465404.1, from coordinate 5,160,438 downwards.
GGCTTCGCCCGCGAGGAGTTAGGTAATTGGGCCACGGGATCGTACTACCAGATAAAAAGTATTCTTTGTGTTAATCTAAAGGGTGTAAAAAGACTCTTAGCGAAGCCGAAAGGCACTTGTTCTCTCCGACATTGCGATCATTTTTTTTGTTCTAGACCATACCTGGGAACCTTCTAGTTACAGAAATATTGGGGTCAAAGTTCCAACGTTTTCACAAGTTTTTTTTTAAATACATGTTTTCAATGTAATATTTTTACTTTAAATACCTTCACGACCCCCTTACTATTCAATCCATCCATCAGCACAATATTTTGAGTGCGTTACATTGAGTCCTGCCGTAAAACGTGACTTTTCAACCCAAAAAATAAAGTAGTTTCCCAGCACAATCTTTTGCGTTAAGTTACTTATTTTGATGTCCATAATGCTTGGTTGGCGGCTTCGTGAAGAGTCTGTTTACACCCTGTTGGACTATCTGTGTGCCAAATTTCATCCAAATCCGGTAGTTTTTGCGTGAAAGCCTAACAAACATCCAGACACCCATAAATGCTCACTTTCGCATTTATAATATTAGTAGGACTCTTGCTCATGCAAACTATACCTATACATTACTTGATCAAGAACTTGATAAATATTGGAAAATAGGCTAGAATAGAGGTAGGCGTTGAATCAATAAACTGTTTTTTGAACAACTTTTCATTCGTCAACGTCAAAACTGGTTGAAAATATTAACTATCAATTTACGTCAACGCACTCAACGCATTAGTTCAATACATTATTTTATTCATTTCTGTTAATTTCCTAACAGGTTGAAAGTATTAGCTGACAATTTACGTCAACGCATTATCTCAATATTATTTTATTAATTTCTGTTAATTATATACAATCAGATAATCTTTTAAGTACGCCTGGATAAGTGTATACTATTTTTACCCAGCCAGACCTAAACCTGGAAAAAGTACTAAGAAAAGTACATTTCAGTTCAATGAAAAAAATTAAGTAATCTAAATTCTTCTCAAATCAACAATTTTCAACTTAGTCGCAACAAAATTGTTATTAATCGGAAACGTTGACACATGAAATTGACGATTGAAGTTTTAAAACCTGTTATTTATTTAACAGTTTTTTAACCCGTTGGCCATTAATGAATACCAGTTAAATTACATTAAATAAAAAACCGTCCCCATGCCAAGGCTAAAAACAGTCTAACAAAACGTACAAAGAGTCAAAGACGCATGGTTCTCACTCGACTTAGTGAATAAATTAAATCAATAATAGGTTTTTGCGATAGTGCTAGATTCGCTGCGCTCCTAGGAACAAACGAGTCTTGCCTTGGTACGGCAAAATATTTATTTTATTATGTACACACAATAGAAATAAAATATCATGACTTTGAGTACCTACAAAGGCAGTTAATAATATACTATCGTAGGCTGATGTTCATTTTCATAGCGCGAAACCAAACAGGGTGGAAAGGACTACGACGCGAAAACGGTTATCACGTACTCAGTGTTATTTATATTTTAAGACTTCATTTCTTTTCTACCAGACTCGGGCTTCAGACCCGGTTCCCAAGCGGAGATAACCGGACAGGAGAGGAAACATGCGGGAATCAACCAATCACAACTATTGAAATCCACATCGCGTCTCCGTCTCTCCTGTGATTGGTCAAATCTTTTACGTTTTCGCTCGACTCCGTTTTGTTGAAAACCAGGTCTTAGTGACCCTTGTCCGTGTTTCCTGTCACTGACGTTATCATCAGCCCGATTTCGGACTCCTCAATATCGATTGTTGGCAATATTTTGACGTAGAGCCAAATACAAATAGACCCTTTTAACGTTTGTACTTCTTATTGGAATGAAACGAAGATTCCCATTATCATTTTAGATTGCTTATCTATCACGAATGGCTTTCTAAAGGTCACTATATACTATGTAATATTTTATTTATAGACATTTCAGTAGGTTGACCTTTCTCAAGCAAGTTCAAATCAAGTTAGTGCCAAATTTGACGGAATATTGAACACGGAATTAGTTACGGCTCAAACACTATTACAAGTGTCGTGTTCAAGCTCTTGGATTCCACTTTTTAAGTACAGATTACCAGAATTATCTTGCGAAAAAAACTTGTTAGTGTTCTTACAATGCTGTACCTGTCCGATTGGACAGGTTATTTTGTTTCAAGGACATAGAGCGCTGGTTTGTTTGAACAAAAAAAAAACAAGTAGACTGTACCTACTTAATGAATTATGAAGTGAAACAGGATATAAAGAACGATATTTGGAACATTAGTAACGGCTCTTTTCGGCCAGTTTTGCCACAGACAGTTCAGGAGTCCAGGACACAAAAAAGAGGAGACATGGAATGTAATAGATAGAGAAAGAAAAACAATCGAATCTGTTGAAAATGTTCACTTGTAAATTTGCCTGTAAATGTCGGTAGGACATAACATATTATGTTTAAAGCTACCGCTGCACCGATCATAATTCACGGGTCACAGAAGTTCACAGAATCTACAAAATACTGCCATTAAAATTTTAAATCATACTTGCAAGCTATGTTCTTGAATGTAAAGGTATTTTGTTCCCGAATTTAATTTTGTCCTCGTTACAGTAAAAACCTTCCTAACGTTTTACCAGTTATACAAGGTGTATCATAATAAACGCAAGACCTCCCGTGTGGTCTCTCGGACCAAGAAACTGATCAACTTTTGGTTCTACGAGTTATTGAAATTCGCAAAAACAAATTGGACTTTGTATAGGAACTGACGCGATCAGCTGATCAACATGTATGGTAAAACAAAAAAAAAAAGTAATGAAGTTCCAAAAGTCATAAAACAAAACTTGTTCAGTTTCATGGTCTGAGACACCACACGAGAGGTCCTTGTATATAACAAACAGTTCATTGGAGCCATTTACTGATATTGCGTAATACATTGTAATAAATTCAAATTATTACGTTACGTTTTTTTTTTCTAATATCACGTCACTTAGACGTAATTTATCAAAAAAAAACATGTGTGCAATTGACAAGTGATAGAAGTGAAACCTTAAAAAATGTTGGCTTCAATATAAACGCTGTATAATGTTCCTATCAAATCTTCTCCCACGTTAAATCTTATGAATTTATGTGTCTGTCTCTTTTTACTGACGCTTTTTCGTTTCATCGACTTTCAAAACACAACGATGCTAAGAAGTTTTCACTTCAAAAAAAGACTAAGAAAAATAACACTAACTTTTCTCATTATTCCTGGAAAATGTTCCATAGTTATCCACCATTGTGTTTTTGTTTGTCACTAGATTTGTTTAATATCTTAATGAACACACTAACTATTCACACCGCTGTCGCACATTTGGACGTGCTCACGTTAAGAACCACAAGACGAAACTACGTATTAAATAACTTAGCTTTAATATTGATAGCATTAGCTATATTGTAATTATGTAAATTAGTAGCTCCTTCTACTGTTATTGATCTTGAACTTGGAGATTAAGTGCCACCTACACAAAGTATTTTTTTGCCTTCGCAAAAAAGGTACTACGCTATTTTAACTGTCAGATTTTCATACTTTAAAGCAAAAAGTTGATGGGTTTTAAGTTTAGCACACAGTATTCACAAACTGGAGTAAATTATTGTCTTGATTTACAGGACGTGGCAAAAGATGCCCACTAACTTTTATAATGGAGGTTATTTTTCTACGATAGACAGCACAAAACTAAAATAATTCCATTTCTACTCTTGCCTAATTTTAGACAGATCGGCACCAATAAAAAAAACTTGTCCTTTCAAGTTACATAATCTTATTTTGTGAATTGTGATTAGTTATTCATCAACGGTAACTTGCGCCGACGCACAAGTTTCTATTAAATTAAAATAAAGTCGAATGTACAATATTGTGTATTCTGTATTATGATGGTTGCGTATTGGTATGTAGGAAACATACATATAATAATAAGACATAATAATGAGGTTTAGATGGTTCAAGGTATACATAAAACCTGTGTCGATAATCATTTGTTGCCTGACCTTTTAAAAAAATAAATAATGAACCAAGACAAACTCGCTGTTTTAATATTTTTAAGGGGTGACGGCTAGCTTTTCCATTTTAAAAGAAATACGTTTGACAGTTTTTTTTTCCGTCCTGCATAATCAGCCTCCTCGATGTGAGAGGAAGAACCATAAGACAGCGCGGGCCCAGTGCGGGTTGATGAATGTTTGTCTTTTATTTTTTGGCTAAAGAAGATGCAATTCCCACATAATAATTAAACGAAATAAGGCAGAGAGCACACGACATTTGAAAACCTATGATTACTACTACAATATGCATTGACTGAGGTCAAAAGGTTGCACAGATCAAGTTGTAAATACCGCTATAATTGTTATCACAAGATTCTCGCGTTATCTTACTACAAACAAATACATTTACTATTATCTATCTATACATCTATACTATATGTATACAGATAAAAAAAATAAAATTAAGTGTGTGTTTGTATGATAAAATAACCTCTTTGTACTAAGTCCATATGGATGTATACACAGCACATTTACCAAAACAATTTTTTTTTCAATTTTAGTCTGTCTGTCTGTTTGTTCCGGCTAATCTCTGAAACGGCTGGACCGATTTTGACGGGACTTTCATTGGCAGATAGCTGATGTAACAAGGAGAACTTAGGCTACTTTTATTTTAGAAAAGAAAATAGGATCATTATTAGGATCTCACGAAAAAAAATTAAAACCAATGATCGTAAACTCTGCGAACTGAACAATAACTTTTTTGTTAAATACCACGCGGACGAAGTCGCGGGTAACACCTAGTAGATACTAAAATGAAACGAAGCAGATTTTTATGCCACATTACTTTATTTTACGAACATATTTTGAAAATATTATAAAGTATCGTTTACTTAAATTATCTGTATTATTCTGTACCCTTAGGGCACGCACGTTAATTTTACCAAAACGTAAATTTTTTTTACTTATTCTGTTTTTTTTTTAACTTATTTTTTTTATCTTGACACAACTTCCAACAAAACTTACCACTTCATTACACAATTATGTTTTGCTCCCAAATCGTCAGTTGATTTTTACCGAACTGCCATTAAGGTTAATTATAATTAACATAAGCTGTCCCTATTATCATTAGGCACTGATTACTGAAGTCTCGCCTTTATCTTGGGTAAATGCAGTAAGCAAACAATGCGTGTGTAGTGGGTACAAATTATTTTTTTTTACTCATTTTTGTTTACTTGACTGCTTAGTTTTAACTGCTGAACTAGTTATTAAACGTGCCATTTATAATTTTTAACTTACCAAAACCTCTATTTATAACTCTTTAAATCAGTGCCTTTTAAAAGCAGGGCTGGGCAAAATACATGCTTTGATTTACTTAAAATACACAAAATACTTTTTTTGCATGTAGGTATTTGTTTTTTTTTTATTAGCCTATTCTGTCCCACTGCTGGGCAAAGGCCTCCCCCAATTTGAAATATAATTTTTAAAATAATATACAGACACATCACGACATATTATAAGACAAAGTACTCCGCCGCGTCTGTCGGTCTGTTCGCGATAAACTCAAAAACGACTGCACCGATTTTTATGCTGTTTTCACCAATGGATAGAGTGGTTCTCGAGGAAGGTTTTAGTATATAATTATTCAAGTTTTTGTTGCGGCAATGGGATCAAATTTTCATGATTACTTTTGGTCGCGATAACCGACATCCACGCGGGCGAAGCGGCGGGCATGAGCTAGTTTTTCAATAAAAATACAAATGTCCCTAATCTAATATGACTAACTTGCAGGATGTCAATTGCTTAATTAATTAAATTTGGGATACGGTACCAGTACCAAGAAAATAACCCAATATCAATAAACTTTAAAATAAAAGCATACAATTGTACTAAAATGACAACTTGTTCAATTGAACATGTATTTTTAAACCAAGTATTTGAAATACAAATAGGTACTTATCAAATACTTATAATTTCCATAACAAGTCATTCAAATATAACAAGTAAATAATAATATTTATTTATAACAAGTAAATAAAATAAATAATAGTAACAAAAAACAACATAACAAAATAAATAATTGAATTAAGTATTTGGTATAGTATATCAATTATGCAGTTGCAGCCCTAGTTAGTGGTTATCGATAGAGGCACCATGCCTGACCGAGTTCAGGGGCCGCAAGAAATTCCATCAAATTATGTCGCTTAGGAACTAAGTTCCCTATAAAATGCCGATGCCGTTAAATATCCTCAACTTTCGGTATTTTGGAAGATCTCCAAGAAGAATTCCTGTTATTTTGGAAACGTCATATGTGACAGTGGCAAAGCGTGATGGTTTTCTGTGGGAAATTATTGTATGTGATGCAAAATAAAACAAAACGTTTAATAAATCTTTACAAATAAATAAAATTTAAAAGTCTGTTTCTTATATCAAAATAACAGCTTTTTACTGAATGCATAAGAAAGTACTATAAAGGGTGTAAACAGACTCTTAACGAAGCCGAAAGGCACTTGTTCTCCCCGTCATTGCGATAATTTTTTTGCTCTAGACCTTTTTAGTTACGGATATATTGGGGGTCAAAGTTCCAACTTTTTCACAAGTTTTTTTTTTTAAATATTTGTTTTTAATGTAAGATTTTTACTTTAAACACCTCCAGGACCCTCTTACTATTCAATCCATTCATCAGCACAATGTTTGGAGTGCGTTACATTGAGTCCTACTGTAAAACGTGATTTTTCAACCCAAAAAAAAAAGTCGTTTCCATGCACTAACTTTTGCGTAAAGTTACTTAGTTTGATGTACATTATGCTTGGTAGACGGCTCCGTGAAGAGTCTGTTTACACCCTGTATGTAACGGTACAAATAACAAGAAAGTCTGTCTGTTCCATCTAATCTCCGAAAAGACTGAAACAATTTTGGCGGGACTTTTGCCGACAGATAGCTGTTGTTATATGGATTATTTTCGAAACAGAATTAGGTTTCCGTGCAAAAAAATAAAAACCCTTAACGCGGACGAAGGTCACGCGCAACCGCTAGTAAAAAAAAATGAAATTTAAGTTGAAAATTGATCTCATCATGGTTCCTTTGTTCAATACCCTTTTTTATCATAGTTTCAGTAGTCCCATATCAAAATGCATCCACTCACCATTGTATAACACTAACAACAGTGTAATAATTACTTTAATGAGTTGCAATGTATTTAGTTCACACGCTACATAGGTGCATTGACGTCGACCCGATAATGCTCACATGACAGTTTCATGTTCGAAATAACACAATAATCACGCTTGAGTTGCCTATCGACTCATTAATTCAAGTTTTCGACAACATGTGAATCGTTGCTGGTGTTATAGACAGGGAACTAATTTTTTGAACTGTTATTTAAACATTCGAGGGGTTATTATGATCAGTTGAAAAAAATAATAGGCAGTTAGATTATTATTCTTATTATGAGTATGCACTTCGTTATATTATTTCATAAAAGGTGTATTGGACATTAAACGCTGAAAATTTTTCTATCTAATTTGATTTAGCTGTCATATTTCTGCCCCCGCATAGGGGATGCTTACCGCAACGCATGGGTTATCAGCAATTAACCCAAAAATTATCCTAGAAGTCTTGCTAGCTGGCGTGAGGAGCGTAGGCCGAAGGCCGGCGGAGCGACGACGACATTTGTGACAGAAAGTGGGTTTGTTTTTATTATTGCAAGTGCAGCGAGCGCGAGTCATAGAGTCGTCGTAGCTAAAGTCGTTGCATGCTTAATATACGAGGAATACATTTTACCACCTCATTGTTTATAGAACTGCTTAGAATGAGATTTCTTACCGACAAATTCCGATTTATTACTGCCCACACGTAACCGCTCGATCAATATTTTTTACCGCCAATTTAAGTAATTATTTTCCTGCTCAATTATATATTCACTGATACATTTCATTATTTTTTTTTACTCATTTTTGTTTACTTGACTGCTTAGTTTTAACTGCTGAACTAGTTATTAAACGTGCCATTTATAATTTTTAACTTACCAAAACCGCTAATTACAACTCTTTAAATCAGTGCCTTTTAGATATGGGAAGATGTATAATATAACAAAGAAAGAAAGAAAGAAAAAGTATTTATTGATTTCACAGCAGGACTTGAACGCATTGGCAAAAAATTAAAAGTTAACAAAGTAAACATGAGATACACAACACACACACCTGAAACCCCCCGCCACACACACAAACACGCCTGTAATCCCCGAAAAGTTAAGCAGAAGTGTACCTAATAGTTCACCCACTTTTCGCCAGTTACGTATCCTATGTAACAGGGGCGAGCCTATTGCAACCAAGCGGGCACAAATCCAAACTCCGTGGCTGCTACTAAGAAATTCCTGATGGAAAAACCCAATTGCACTTTGCCCGATCGAAAATCGAACCCAAGACCTGAGCTCAGTAGTCGACCTTGCGACCTAGTGGTCGCAAGGTCGACTAGTCAACTCTATAAATCCTACTTCTATCATTTTTTATCAATAACGATGAATATCCAATCCCTTTTTATCGTCAATGGCCTAGTAAACACGTTTACCCCACTTATCGTATATTATAGGTCAGTAGGGAAGCGGAAACGAGTTGGTATGAGCTTACCGAGATTGAATAGCTGCGGGAGACATCACTTTGTGTAAGATATTCATCCACACTGACTTAAGAAAAGGGATGCCGCCTTTGTTTTTCTCATCTGAAGAATCTTGTTCGGTTTTGAAAGTCTAAGTAAGTTTTGCGGTTCTTTTGTGATAAAGGGTGTGTGTTAGATTACATTTCATATTCCGTTGAGCTTTTAGGGAATTTAGGACGTGGTGTAGGCTTTCTATTTTCCAAATCATTGGGTTAGGATTAGGAATTCCAAAGGTGAGGTGTCTATTTATTTGTAAGGAGGATGGCTTTAGCAATATCTTTAATATAGCATGCCAGATAACAAAGATTCCTTATCAATTTGTACCCATTTTGTAACTAGCAACATTGATTTTTTTTACTTATCATCGATATTGTACATATTATAAAACAAAGTCCTCCGCCGCGTCTGTCTGTCTGTTCGCGATAAACTCAAAAACGAGTGCATCGATTTTTATGCTGTTATCACCAATGGATAGAGTTATTCTCGAGGAAGGTAAGGAACAGGACCAACATTTTATGATTACTTTTCGTCGCGATAACCGACATCCACGCGGGCGAAGCCGCGGGCATCAGCTAGTGTAGGGTAAAGTGTCAAGGAAATTGATTGTATATGTAAATAGATGGTGTTTGGAAAACAGACTGACACAATTTTCATAGGTATAGGGGGTACCCACCCCACAGAGACACTAAAGGCAGGGGAGCCTTTAGTGTCTCGGTTATCGAGATATTATTTTCTTTATTTCAGGTTGTGTTACGATTTAAAATTATCCCGTGGGAACGTCCTGTATTTTTTTTTTTTAGAATTGGTTCACTACCGATACATTTTTATATTAGTGTAGAAATGTCAACTGTAATAGTATTATAGTACGCAATATTTTTTTGGTGCTAACCACTACCCGAAACTGTCAGATTTTCCCAATCAACCTTGAACCTAACGGGTCGAGAAAAGGCCGGGTCGGGTGAAAAGTGGTAACTGTCAGTGAGCGCGATGTTACCTACATTTTTTTTTTCACTTTTATAAAATGGTGTATTTATGTGGTTCACGAATCTTAAAATTAAATTAAGACTTTTCCTTTGCCAGCCAATGACACCTTTAATAAATAGTAACATACACCCTTATAAATTACACAGTGCGACTATTTATTATCAAAGCAGACCTGCCCGATTCGATAATCAGATTATGGACAGAGATAGTGGATTACGGAGAGAAATCTCATTAACAGCTACATCAGATTGAATGGTAAACTATACTTGAAGGTCGTTGAGCCAATGAGAGAAAGAAACAAAAAAGAAATGGTATTTTGGCACCGTATAATTAATGGTAAATTTTATGTGACAGGGAACAGCTTATAAAAAGGTGAACAGTACACTGCCAAACAAAACTTATAAGTTAGGCACAAAATCATAAAAAAGACCTGTAAAAACTATGTAAAATCGGATACGAAAAACGATTGTTGTGCCGTCACGTCAGGTAAAACGTTTGCTCGGTATTTAATTAGATATTTATTTAAAAATTCCAAAATTTATATTTTATATAAATATTTTTCCGGCGATAAAATTAAGCATAGATTCCCTCATTTCGATATGTGCACATTATAGAGTCACACTGTATACAAAGAACAATAAAAGATACAAAGGTCATTGACACCCACACAAGTACAACGCGTCGAGTCAGTGACACCGTGCTTACATTAAACGCCTTGAACGTATCTCTTTTATTAAAATTATATTTTTTTACAATCTACGTTTACTAATAAATAAAGCTGACGTGCTGAGCTGTTTGTAATATCAAAATCACAGCTTTTTATTGAATGCATAAAAAAATATATACATCACTTATTTTTTTTTTTGTTCCGTTCCGGCTAATCTCCGAAACGGCTGGACCAATATTGACGGGACTTTACTGGTAGATAGCTGACTTTATAAGGAGTTACTTAGGCTATTTTTATTTTAGAAAAAGAATTAGGGTTCCGTGCAAAAAAAAAACTCTTGAAATTGTTGACAAAATACGATTCAAATAGGGAAGTAATATTTTTATAATAATTTCACGCCGACGAAGGTCGCGGGGCACAGCTAGTCGTATAGTAAATTGTAGTCTGAACAATCTGGCATTCGATAACTCTGTCTACCAACCTTAACCTCATTTACTTACGCTACTGATACGCGTAAAGAAAATTGGGTCAATAAACAAAATTGTATCAAGCAAGCATCAGTATTTTTACCTGAATACATATTATTCTTGAAATAAAATAACACCAATAGTTACATAATAAACTACAGCGAAATAATACTACCAGCGACAATTTAAATATTTTGATGATAATTTATTAAGAATATTGCGTGCGAGCGTACGGACGCGGTAAATCCTAGAAACTAAGTTACGGCCAATAAAAATGTATTGCCATATTTATGGCGCTGTGGGGGCCAAATATTAAATACCTGGCTTTGAATTGGAAAAATGTCACCAAAAAAAATATTACTGATACAAAAAAATGGCTTTAATAAAAGCGAAACTACGCTTTATATGCACCAGTATGGAGTCAGAACCTCACACTCTACAATATTTCCTTAATTTCGGGAGAAAGAGGTCCCAAAATAAAGGTGGACCGTGAAAATTTCATAAGTTGAAATTTTCTATACAAAATGTTGTGAACGTAGATGGACAGTATCCCAATCCCTTGATCATACGGAACGGGAGTGCAAGATGCTGAATGCCGAATTCGAAGACCGTTGGATTAATTTTTTCCACTTTCAATAAATTTTGCTTCTACGAGGAGCTCGTGGCTAAATACGAACAACCGCTCGGGTCGACCTATAGGTTAAGCCGTACTTGCCTAGGTTGGTCTGTAGATGGGTGACCACCCATTACATACCAACTAACCGAGTTTCCTCCGTGCCTCGGAAAGCACGTTAAGCCGTTGGTCCCGGCTGTCATTTGAAGATCTTTGATAGTCGATAGGTATTCAGTGGCCCAAAAAGTCTGACAACCAGTCTCACCAAGGGGTATCGTATCACTCAGTAATAACTGGGTTGTGGAGGTCAGATAGGCTCCATGTAAAATATTGGTATTCAGCTGCATGCGGTTAGACTGGAAGCCGACCCGTACATAGTTGAGAAAAGGCTAGGCCGATAACGTCTCACTTCTACGAAATTTCAACTGTGTGGTGCCAAGTCTAGGGAGTAAAATGGCTGTGACATACAGACGGACAGGACTTATCTATAAGGGTTGTTTTTGCAACATAACCTTAAACATTAAGCTATCAGCTCTAGCAGCAAATAAGTCACAAAAATGCAATTGGTGTCAAAGTTGTCAATCAATGTACTGGGCCACAAGCCATAACCTATTAGTCACACACTTAAACGTAAACGTGAGACTAAAATAGATTAAACAGTTAAATGTTCCACGCATGTTCCACGTCTAGTTACTGACAACGCTAAATTAGCAAGACTGCCTGGCACCAGTTTAATGTACATCTATTGCTTGTTTCATAGATTAAATGTTGCTGCTTTGCACCTCGCAATAGTTCCGTGTTTATAAACAAGAATTGTATAATAAAACGGGGATAAATATAATGATCACCAAATTTAGTAAATGAGCACCAAATTTTAATGAGGTGGTTGATGACAAACTGGTTTTGCCTAGGCCGACTTGGGGCACCCCGACACGGATATTTTTTTATAAACCATTCAGAAGTAGGAGCCCCGCGAAGTCGTTACATTTTACTAAATCTGGTGGTTGGTTAAACATAAGCCTAATAAAACATAACATTACGGTTTTATATGCAGGAAAGGTCAGTTGTAACGTTGTTTTCCAGTTGCGTTCAAGCCTCAATGTGATAGACGGCGAGCCTATAGCCAGAATGGGACAAATCCAGCCAATATAGGCTGCTACTGTGAAATTCCTGAAGGAAATACTCAACCACTACCTTTGTCCGACTTGCGAAACCCGCGCTCTCATGCCCAACCAGCAGTAGCGTTTGCGATGACTAGACTCACAAGACATACAGAATACAACAGCAAAAAATGTCTCCTGTCAGTAATGCTCATCATCTATTCCCTTCTATCTACTTGGCTTAAATAGCCCCGGAAAAAACCTTGCGTGAAAAATTGTATCTTTTAAACTTACATAAAGAGTAAGTGAGCTTCCAGAATCTGCTAGTCTTCATCTACCAAAACAGCAGCAAACCAAGCACAAACTCACAAAATAAAAACAAATATTGATGAACGGCTGTCGCCAGCATTATTTTACTCTTTGGTCGCCAGACATCACAATAAATATGACATTAAGACCAGAGAGTACAGAGGAAGACTTGCGCGAAAAATATCAAAAAGTATTTCTGTAGTCTCTGACCTACTTGTGTAATACCTTGAACGATTTATTTCGCTACTGAGGTTTTGACTGGCTCTCATCCTTTAAATAACGGCTTGATACAAGTGTTGCTATAAGATTTGTTGTAGGCGAAGTCTTATTTTCTGCGATCAACAAAAAATTAAGTACCCATCCAGATTTTTAATTACGCTTTTCCAGTCATCATAAGATTTGGTTTCAGAAGTTTTAACATATTACGTTACCAAGGAATATTTATACACAAAGTTTTCCAAGGTCTCATGATATGAAAAAAATGATAGTTGATACCAATAGGCTCTAACGATATCAAATCGATTTATTCAGAAAAGTATACTCATCAATTTTCATATGAATATCATGAAATCTGAGAATAAAAGAATAAGCTAAGGGGCTATAAGAGCTCAATTCATCTTTTCCAATAACCTAACACTTGTAAAGTGAGTGATTGGAATTTGTATCAAATTATAATAATGATGTATAGGTTCGAGGTCCTTAAAAAAGATATGACCAGCTCTCTGTATGACATGACGATGAATGTTGAGGACAAAGTGAAAAGGAACAACTCAAATTAGAATCGCGTACCCTACGTAATCCTCTTAAGGTTTGACCCAAAGGCTAATGGGACGTAGATAAACAGGCAGTGGGAATGTTCAACAATTTCTGTAGCACGTGTGCGCTCACAATGACTTTCGACCTTAACCCTTCTGTTTTGGTATTCAACCCAGGCCAGGTCCGGTGCTAATAACCTCGAATGTCTCATGCATGGAGATATGTTACGACATTCACTAAAATGAGTTGTTTTTACACTTTCTTCACGTAGTCCCGAGGCTTGCACTGTCACTGTTCTACAGTAGTTGAACAGTACAAAATGTTTCTTGAGAAAAGCTATGCGAGAAATTACAAAAATAAAAATAAAAAATGATGAAGAAATTATTGTCGTTACAAGCATGGGTTGAAGCTGTTAGGATAAGTGAGAATAATGTACAACAGTCTGAGAGAGAAAAAAGCCCCCACGATACTCAAAATGTTTTCGGACAGACAAGACGCCATCACAATTTTGTAGCTCTGACGACACGAAGGAAGAAGAACATACTGATTCACATATCCTGTGATTCCAGTAATTATCAGCCTATAATGTTCCCACAGTTAGTGCACATGCTTCCTCTATTTAAGAAGAAGATTCCGGCAACATTACCAATGAGTATACTGCCGTTACAAGCAGTTAATATAGGTCGTACAAATCCACACATGTTTGCATCATAAAACCCGTCAACCGACACGGTGTAAGTAAATGTTTATCTAACAGCCCGGCCACATGTACCTAGTAGATAGTTCAGAACTCACGTCGCTTCATTGATAACGTCACTGCGTTCCATATCATTTGATTTATTACCTAGCCTCCTCGTTGCTCCTTGCATTCTTTGATTGCATTGTTCCACTGATGTGATCAACCTATGACCTTATCAATTGTGGAATCGTTTTCGATACATAGTAATTGCTCAATTTCTTGTTCTACATATTTGTTTATTCAGCCAAGGAGGAGAGGGCTCGCCACGTAGCGCGAATGAACCCGGAGAGGTGGGCAAAGATCGTCACTCACTGACGGAGGAAATCGCCGTCGAGGTACACCGTGACGATGTGATCTTGTTTGCGGGGGGAACATGGCCAGATATAGCACAAGATAGAGAGCTAAACGGGGTAACGGGAGATCGAGAAGACGCATGGATGGCTTGCTCAAGAATCTGCTAAAAGAGGCTCTAAGCCGAAATAAGAGGAGAGGTCTAGGTGTTAGGGCTCTAATTTATGATGTAAGTAAAGATCTAGAAGAATTCTGCCCATGCTTCAGATGGTTAATGGTCTGAAATCTCCCACAAAAAATGTGCATTTTTTCATAATGAAACATGCTTAATGCTTGGTTTTATATTTTACCAGTAATTTTTTTTTGATGATTATCCTTCTTTTTGTACCTACTGCTTATCGCCTCAGTGGCTTTACCAGGCAGGCAGAATAAGTATTTCATTGTTTAAAATTATTATTAAGAAATAACAAGTATTTATCGCATCCGTTTTCCTATAAGCGGTTAGCATATCTAAAAGGTATTCAGAATTAGCCACAGGAATAAAATATTCGGAAATACTTTAGCACCGTGTTTTACACGCATGACATGAATCTAAAATTACTTGAGAACAGGCTTGCCAGTAATAATTTCCCCAATCTTATTGGAGCAAACTGATCTACCTATTATATCTACAGTCTACACCCACAGGCACTCAAAGTTCTTCACATTCCTCTTTCATAAAGGAACAAACAAAGGCCCCGTTAGGTAAGTCTGACCAGCACCCAGTACTAACTGGGTTGTGGAGGTCAGATCGATATTCGCTCCATGTAAAATACTGGTATGTATCTGCTTTCGGATAGGCTGGAAGCCGACCAACATACTTGAGAAAAGGGTAGGCAGATGATGACTGTCGCAAGACGCGCGTCGCTTGATCGCGTGGGTCGTGGCCAAGAGGTTAAGGAAAGTATGCATACGTCTCATAAGTATATGCTATCTTGAACAAAAGCTACTTAGCCGGGCTCCAACCCACGCGGAACATCGAACTGCGAAGGTCAGGTTCTGCATTGTGTCAGCCTATATAACATCTACACCTTTATATTTATTTAATTATACGAAAGCCTCTCCTCTCTTCATTAAGTGTCACGCATCATGAATTTTGAGTTCGGTAATAAAAATGTTTTGGAACTTTATCCCTGTCAGTTAGGCTTATTGCTTCCTTCGGAAGGTTTTATCTATTCGAAATAAAAATAGGAACACATTTTTCTTTGTGTTAATGGTTGTATAAAAAATACTCTTTAGGCCACAGCGGTTTAGCATGGATCGGATGATGGTAGCAAAAATATATAAATAATGTTCTAGTGAATTTCCCGCATTCCCTATGTGATGTATAAGGGTAGAGGAAGACCTAAGAAATTATGGATGGACAGTAGGAAGGATGTTGCGGCTAGAAAATAACTGACTGCTAGAAAGACGTGTTGCGCCGACCCTAAATAAATTAGGATAAGGGCAGGAGAATCATGATGTTCTTCTAGTAAGTTTTGATTATGGATGACTGAGTAGAAGACGATAAGATGGATGGACATTGTGTAAGATGAATTGGCTAGACAGATTGTGAGTAATGAGATAACGACTAATAAAAGTTTGGAAGAAGACATGCTGCGCCGACCCCAAATAAATTGGTATAAGGGCAGACGGATGATGATTAATGTTCTAGAAGCAATAAAAGATCTCAGTCAAGATTCAATCACGAACATCTGACGTGAGACTGAACATCAGAAGATGGACATGATAACATATTGAAGGCGTAACCAACGTTTTCGCGCTATTCGCGAATGAGCACCTATTGTGCTAATTCGAGATGGAACGAATATAATAAAATAAGATAACTAGAAAGTTAGCTCGTTTTCCTTCTAACAAGCAGTAATTTAACAAAATGTGAGAAGAATACTTTTAATTTTTGTGATGTTTTGAAGAAAATAAATGACTTTTGTGACGTGTCAACCAATTAGATGCTAAAGAAAGAGCCAACTCTTTTCTCAACACGAATGGATTACAAAGCTGTCGATCTCCCTGTATACCTACATAACTAAGTATATATAAAAATAATCCGTTTGCTCATCTGATTAATATGCATGAAACTGAATATGTTGACAATAATCATCCGGCTTGTCTTATTTATGCTCTTGGCTCGTAAAGGGTGTAAACAGACTCTTAACGAAGCCGAAAAGCACTTGTTCTCCCCGTCATTGCGATCATTTTTTTTGTTCTAGACCATACCTGGGAACCTTCTTTACGGAGATATTGGGGATCAAAGTTCCAACTTTTTCACAAGTTTTTTTTTAATACTTAAAAAAAAAAGTCGTTTCCCAGCACCAATTTTTGAGTAAATTTACTCAGTTTGATGTACATAATGCTTGGTTGACGGCTTCGTGAAGAGTCTGTTTACAAGTGTAAGATACACTATACAGGGTGTAAACAGACTCTTCATAATCGTGCAATTGACGTATTCCAAGTAATAAGGAAACATTATAATGAACGGTGTGTGTCGGATGTGCGAATAAATGCGTAGTAAATGCCACAGCACTCAAAGCACTCTTAGCCTTCGTTCATACGAGCGATGTTTTCTCTCGCACTGGTTTTTCAGCGCACTGCTTAGCGCTGAGAGCTAAAGACTCAAGAGTGCTTTTTGGCGCAGTGTGAGATGCGGCCTGGTGTATTCTAAATGCTAATACCGAGGGTTGGAAATCTAGTCGTCATAATCATGTGGCAAGCCTTTTTTCTACTACGTTGGGGTGGGCTTCGAGTCTCACCAGATGCAGCTGTATTTTACAAGGAGTGACTGCCTATCTGACCTCTACAACCCAGTTACTTAGTAAGAATGTTGTCAGAGTTGAAAATCCAGTGCACGATAAAAAATCGTAATGTTAAAAATCCCCAAAAGAACCCTTTGCTTGGTCATTGGATAGAGCTACGTACATGCTCCTAGCGAACCACGACATGGCTTTACTATTCCATTGGGTTTATTGAGGCTAAGCGCCACAGTGCAAGACTAATCACTTGTTCCAGCTAAGTTACTCAAGACGCGAAGCTGTGTAGTTTCGACCTTATACTTCGCTAAAACACCCCATTCACGACCCCTGGTGATGCGACATGCGCGACACATACCGAAGTCGCAGTCTCAAGGTGCGTGTTTGTGTTGTGCTCGCGAAACTCGTGGCCAGGAGGTCCACATGTAATTTGCCATTTGTTCTAGCTACGCTCTTGCGAAGCGAAGCTCCAGTGTGGCTTAGGGCTTACGCTCAGCTATAATATTTCCGTCGCGTCGTCAAAACCGAGGTGCCTTGTATATCTTCATACTTTAGTCCCTAAAATTAAAGTCCTTAAAGCCAAGACCGTCGTCCTCGTTATTAGCTTTACCGAAATGATTTGTGTTAGCAGTTTGTTAGTACCTTTATGCAGAGGTTACAGTGTCTGTTTGCTTATTATTATTATTATTTTTTGATGGGAAATCATCACATGACTTCTCCCGCTCTGGGCAGAGCGGAAGGGAGTGTCAGGCTTGCACTGACTAAAAGCCATCCATGTTTCTTCCTTGCACTTTGTGTTCCAGGGCCGCGGTATCTCTTTCGAACAGTCCCGCAGCCCTGTGTGCTTATTACTTCAGTAGAACTTATTTAGCTTGTTTGGAACGTTCATGAAACACTACTTAAACTAAGACGTGTTTCGACACGTTTAGCAGAGTAACGTTTATAAGTCTCAGTCTTAGACTTTCATGCATTTATGTTGATTGCAAATGAGTGTAGTTTATAAATAAATACATGAATAGTAATTAATTTCATGAAATAATATTCTGTAAACAAGGCTGATTCACTAAATAGGCAGTTGGTGGTTAACTCACGGAATTTTAATAATTAAATTATTAATTTTTATTGTAAAAAACCATAACTACAGTATTATTTTTATAATGATACCAATTATAAAAGGAAATATTATTTTATAATATAATACGTATAATATAGGTTACCTACATGGTGTAAACAAACTCTTCACGAAGCCGTCGACCAAGCATTATATACAAGTACATCAAACTAAGTAACAACGCAAAAATTTGTGCTGGGAAACGATTTTTTTTGGCCTGAAAAATCACGATTTACAGTAGGAATCAATGTAAAGCACTCAAAACATTGTGATGATGGATGGATTGAATAGTAAGGGGGTCCTGGAGGTGTTAAAAGTAAAAAAATACATTAAAAACATGTATTTAATTACTATAAGTCGCAACTTTAATAGTAACTAATAGAGTCATTATCTAATGTTGTTTAATTATCAAGAATATAATTACTCATGTTGACCACTATGATATCAATCTCAATGCTAATGAACGAAATAAGTATAATGTTGGGAATCAAATAATATTCGTAGATATTAGAGAGTTGATAAAAATTGATATTAGCCAAGAAGGGCAGGCGGCTGGCGGGTAAGCATTGGCTTCATATAAAATAACCAGTATTTTCTATAACCAGTATATTCAGCTGCATTAAGTTAGACTGGAAGCCGAGCCTGATAGATGGACACAAGTTAGGCAAATGATGAAGAGCAGGCTACATACCATACAGAGATCATTGAGAAAATGAGAACTGATTGCAGTTTGAGCCAAAAACTGCTCGAGTGGATACCAACCTGATTGACTGTTTTCAAAAGAAGCGGATAATATGGTAAAAAGTATGAAAACAAGCGCGATGATATAGGAATATGACATCGCACTAAGACCTAAAAACATCGTAGAGACTTCTGAAAATACCACGAGGAGTGAAAAGAGAAATGGTTCAAAATGGGTTGAAGAAAATTAGCAGATGACATACACACAGCTTTAAAAGGGAACATAACACCGTAATATTATTAAACTTATATTGTCACATATGATATCTTCCGTGATAGTTATTTATTTTGAGCTCCCGATATTTCGACGTTGTTGCAAGCAATAAAAGCAATATAAGTTGAAAACCGTGAAAGCTTAAAACAGTGACTGTAATATTATTGCCTAAAATCACGAGACAATGGAGCCAATTTTCGCTGCACAATATTATTTTGCAACAAAGCATAATTTCCAACAACGACACTATGCTAGTAACGCGAGTACGCCAACAATTTCTGCTTATAGCATACGTGGCTCAAATTAGCCGGTACAGGCATAAGATCTAGTGGCATAGAATTATAATATTTTGCAAAGGAAGGAAAATATGGACGTCATATGAAACATTCGTAAATAATGCACGATGAGCCATTGTTCAGACCACACGTGTGATATATTTGCGTATGTGAGCTTAGAGAAAAATTTGCTTGAAGAGGCATCCGTAACTCATACTTATAGGGTAAAATACGACAAACCATCTCTCCTGGAGAGTTTCAGGAATAATGAGGCAAATGACAAAGCTGTCCAGGTCACAGGTAGGACCAAAGAGCCGATTCGAGAAGATGAAAACACCTGTGACTTTATCCAAACCCCGAAGTGCCATATGCATGCCTAGCTTCAGTAGAAAATAATACTTGAAAATTGGAATAGACATAAAACTGACTTTGCAGCAAGCGAAGAAAGTAATGGCAGTATTAAATAAACACAAAGTTTCTCTATTGTAGTTTTATGAGAAAACTTATAAGGATTTTGCATTTTGCTGCAGTCAATTTTAACTTTGCAAACATTCTCGAACGCAAACAACACAGAAATATGACGATTTATAATACTTATGGTCCAATAAAAGGGTCAAAATGAGAAAAGGACTGGCCGTTAACGGGGTCATACTAGGTTATATTGGATGATACAGCATAATCTTTACAAATCTTGCCTAATTCGACTCAACAGGTCGGTTTGCCCTTTAATTTTTGACAGAATAAGCAAAAAAATGGACCCAGCAGACGATGTAAAAACTGTAAGTTCTTACTTTCCAATTCCATGCATATTGGATAGATAGGCGACAGCATTGCAGTTAACTATTTTTGATGGACACAGTGGGCTATTAGAAAAGTCGACACCACAGTTAGAGGCAATTTATACCTTTTGTAAAAATAACCAATTTTTTTGTTCGACCGTACATGTTCGTTTCTGGTAACTTTCCAATTTAGACACAGATACCCTTTTTTTGTCGTGACAATAATGTTTTTTATATAGGGCTTTCTTCCGCTACTTTCAACTATCAAAGTGAATGCCTTAACTTCAATGCAGTTGTGCTAATACGAAGTTCGTGCTACTAAATGGTATTAAATCCTTTGTTTCTTGGTGGTCAATATGATGTAATTACATTGCTTGGGAATATTTAGCATCACCCCTTTTTGTAATTAAGGTTGTGGTTAGAATTACGTTAGCTTTAGACTTCGAACAATGTGATTTGTTTACCAAAGAGTATTGCAAGACAAGGAAAGTTTGGTATCTTAGTCAAAAAAACAGACAAAGGAGTATCTCCAATCAGGCTTGCTTTTGTTTATGGTATAGATATGGATCCTTGAAACATATTCATAAATATTTATAACTCTTCAAACTGTCATCTATGACTCAAAATCAAAGACATTCAATCAAATATTTACGAGCGATAGACGAAACAAGACGAAGAAAATCGTAATCCAACCACACTCTAGACAGACAGATTTGTTACAAAGTAGTAAGAAGTTGGTTGGATTAACTATGACTAGTACGCCCGCTTGTCACGCAGTATAGAATCTATTTTGTATGAAAATATTCCCAACGTCCGCTCTATAATCTCTTTGCTCAAAATCATTCATAAAAGTTCTTGAATTCAAATTAGGAAAAGCAAATCACATCGTCAAGGCCAGACAGACCGGTACGCATTTAGCACAGTATTGTGGTTTAATAACCTTAAACTTCATTTAAAATGATGACTCGTACGTGATTTCATTTCAGCGAGATTTTTTTGGACACTCCTGTCGTGTACGTCTGACACGTGATATTTGGCAAACATCACGAGATGTGCGACCGTTCATGTACTATGAATGCCGTGAGTGTATGGTATTACTATATGAATCACCTTTTTCTGAAATTTTGTTTGTTGTTTATAGAGTAAGCCGTCATCATCATTTCAGCTCAAACCACCTACTGCTATGTATAGGCCTCTCCTTTCTTCTGCCACACTTCGCGGTCCTGTGCCTCCATCATCTACATCAGTGGTCACAAACCCAGTATAAGCTGATCACTTCTTCTGTTAAAATCCCGTACTACGCTAGGCCAGCTCAAAACTGATACCATGTCCGGTCGACTATACTTCGTTAGCATAAAGGTGTCTTTGTATTCCCATGATAAGGTCATGGTCAATGGCTCAGTTGCTTATCGGATATTTCCGCAAAGATAGTGGTTAACACTTCCAGTGTTGATTTGTTCAAAATATTAGGCAGGCTAAAATGAATAGTGTTTTGTAATTTGTCGAATTCCCCACGAATGTTAAGTTTAAAAGAATATTACGTATGCTCAGATCATTTTGATGTCATTTTCTGGTTAAGCGAACACACCCGCTTTGGACACCTTCAATACGACTAGTGAAATGTCTCAAGCAAGAGCCTCCTGCTATTTAGCGTGTTGATGGCAATCTAAATTGAATCGGCCCAGAATTTAGCAAAGAGATTGGTACCTTCAGTAGCACCCATCAAGTTTGGAAGGACCTGTGTGGAACTTTCAGGGCAACCTGTCTTCCAACATGATTCTGCACCCTGTTAAGATGGCAGAGTTTTGGTCGAAGCTCAACCAACTTGAAATATTATCAACACGACGAAGAAAACCAAGTGCTGTAATTCTTAAATTTTATGTACTCACGTCCTCTCTGTCCCGGCATGACGACGGCGCCTCTCTCCTTTCGCAGGAGGCTCTCACCCTCCGCCCCTCCTTGGTGTGTCATCTCCATGGCTCACAGCTGCACTACCAATATCATAAAACTGATACGGGCATCTGTGGTCTTGGTCGGCGCAATCGACGACGGCGTCTGCAGACAAAATTAGATCGTTGAAGAACTGCATAACTGGATCTCAAGATATTCAAGTGTTTCTGCATTTAAATTGTGCGTGTGTTTTGTTTTATAGTCAGGTATTATGGTTGAGAGTTTAAATATGGATTTGGTGCTGTTTGTCTCTCTTAGCGCTTGAATGAAGTGGTCAAGAACCCAAAGGTCACCATTGGCAAAAATTCGTGAAATTGTATTGAAAAAATAAGATGGCGGTATTAGTTCCGATAAAAAGCCCACGCGCCAAAAAAAAAAAGATGGTTGCACAACACTCTATAGCCCGACAAAAATGTGTGTTAGTATAATCAATCTTTTTGATGCCTATCGCAGATAATGTCACACTTTTGCAAACTACACAGCGTACACAGCACCAAAGTGAAACTCTATTTTTTATAAGCAGAAATCATCATTCTCCAGCTCTTATCCCAAATTATTTGGGGTCGACGCAGCATGTCTTCTTCTTCCATACTTCTATATTGATCGTCATCTCACCAGTCACCGCCTACCTAGCCATATCATCATTCACACAGTCCATCCATCGTTTGTGAGAAGCAAGTAAAGTTTATAAGAACAGTATAATTTTGTCTATAATTTTCTGCGAAGATGTAATCTAATAAGCTTAGAGCTTGCTCAGAAAATTGTGAAACGTTTGAGTCAGAATTGCAGATAACGATATCATTAAATGTGTAAAATTATTAATGGTTCGCGTACTTTGGGCTGGTAAAAGAGAATTTTCTTTGCGAATAGGTATCAAACATAAAACTATATTTATATATGAGTAAAGTATTTGCTTACCTAGTAATTCAATTATAATAAAATATTTACGATATTCAGTCGACTATAGAGGCCTTTCTTATCTTCAATGAAATAAAAATTCTGTATATCAATTAAAAACATAAGAGTGCTTCTACAACAGCTTAGCTTTATCAGTATGACAAGGAGCTAGTTACTAGATAAGCTACACTAACAATAATTCAAGTGTGTTGTGTAATATTGTCTTATCTATTCGCTTTATCGCGTTGTTTACAACCAGCGCTTACTTCTATCAAACTTCTATTGATTATATTATAAAAGTGTTGTATTTTGGTAGAGTAGGTACGCGGTGTTTTAAATTATTATGTGTGTGGCAAATGATAGTAGATGATTCAATGGTATGTTTTCTATTTGTTACAGTCAAATGTTTGGCGATGTTGACATCACTATCATCTTCTTAAAGAGCCAATTACCATCAACCGGGATCACAAATCCCGACTGCCACTAAGAAATTCCTGTTAGAAAAACCTATAAACAATTTGCCCTTCATGCTCAGCAGTCACTTCAAATACATATTTACAAATATTCTCCCTAACATTAACAAGTATGAAACATTTAAAAAACATTCTACCTCCAGGAATGGCTCAATCTAGCCCAGAATCATGAATATTAGTTAAAATACGTGATAAAAAAGCACGCAACGCGCGAAAATTTTATGACATCTGACATTTCGGAAGACCTTACTCTACACGAACGCCTCTAGCGGCGAATTCATGCGCGATTATGAAAACAAATTGTCGTCACCACAGAGGTTTTACTGACAAAGCGTTTTTACTAGGTATGGTATGTCTTAAAATTGCACGAGCAACCGTCCCCCTTTGTAATACAATTGTAGAATATTTATTTATCAGCATATTGAATTGAATACAGCTCATTATTTTGTTGATTGAATAATGTACAGTTGGTCGTTGACCGAGCACTTGACACGATTTGATTTGTATTGCGTTTGTGATGGCTTTGTTTTTATGTTTTTTCGAAGCTGCGGCCGCATCAGAAACTCTATACTTCGCTCCAAAACCCAAATAGCTGATAACCTTACAGCTGCTAGGTTGAAGTTGAACTGGGCTGGTCACATCTGACGCATGTCGGAGGAGCAATGGGCAAAAATGACCACTAGGTACCAAATAGCAGGAAACGACAACGTCGCACGGTGGGCTGAAAATCGGCTTTCATAGACTTAGGGATTTCAATTTGCAAGTGCTTGTTTTTATGCCGGATATCGCTTCTATTAGTCATTACTATGTACAAAAATGACACCCGAGTTAATTCTACCCAAAAACGAAGGAAATATAATTTTTTTACGAAAAATTTGTATGAAGCTAGTATGAAAAATCGAATTATCTCCTAAACGGCATGTTTAACCGTAATATCCTTGGAGATGGTCTTAGTGCTAATTATTTATGATTTTTTGGTTGGCGATTGGACGAAAAATTTAATGCCGTTTTTTTTTAAAAAATCGTCAAAATATTTTTATTTATTTTTACATGTAAAACGATCCCTTTTAGTGTCTAAGTTAAAAAGTTCGATATGTTATTAACCCAAATATTAAGAACACACGAAACAAGAAAAATAAAATAAAAAAATTGCTGTTTTTGACACATTTATATTAATTTAAATAAAAAAAGATTTATATTGAAGTAACATATGAAGTTATATTTTATACAAAATAAGTTAATTTAAGGAATTAATACTAAGCATTCGTAAAATAAAGTAAAATAAATAAAAAAAATAAAACATATCATTAAATATTACAAAAAAACCCAAACACACTCAAATACAAATTTACAAATATGTACATATATATCTTTTTTACAAATTTTCCTTATCACTCTCGTTGTCAGACTCCAATTCTGAGTCAGCATCCAGATTGGATATATCCAAAAATTCGAACTCAGTTTCCTGAAATTGAATTAAGTCGAGAGTTTCAGCAAAAAAGCTCTGCTTTTTCTTGGCATCTAACTTAGGCCTTTGTGCACTTAGCAAAGGGTCCGAAGAAACAACAAGCATATTTAAAATGTCTTGATTGGAATCCTGCCTGCTTCTTTTCCGCGAATGATGTTCTCGAAACCTCCTAAAATCTTTGTTTCGAGATTTTAAATATGCTTGTTGTTTCTTCGGACCCTTTGCTAAGTGCACAAAGGCCTAAGTTAGATGCCAAGAAAAAGCAGAGCTTTTTTGCTGAAACTCTCGACTTAATTCAATTTCAGGAAACTGAGTTCGAATTTTTGGATATATCCAATCTGGATGCTGACTCAGAATTGGAGTCTGACAACGAGAGTGATAAGGAAAATTTGTAAAAAAGATATATATGTACATATTTGTAAATTTGTATTTGAGTGTGTTTGGGTTTTTTTGTAATATTTAATGATATGTTTTATTTTTTTTATTTATTTTACTTTATTTTACGAATGCTTAGTATTAATTCCTTAAATTAACTTATTTTGTATAAAATATAACTTCATATGTTACTTCAATATAAATCTTTTTTTATTTAAATTAATATAAATGTGTCAAAAACAGCAATTTTTTTATTTTATTTTTCTTGTTTCGTGTGTTCTTAATATTTGGGTTAATAACATATCGAACTTTTTAACTTAGACACTAAAAGGGATCGTTTTACATGTAAAAATAAATAAAAATATTTTGACGATTTTTTAAAAAAAAACGGCATTAAATTTTTCGTCCAATCGCCAACCAAAAAATCATAAATAATTAGCACTAAGACCATCTCCAAGGATATTACGGTTAAACATGCCGTTTAGGAGATAATTCGATTTTTCATACTAGCTTCATACAAATTTTTCGTAAAAAAAATATATTTCCTTCGTTTTTGGGTAGAATTAACTCGGGTGTCATTTTTGTACATAGTAATGACTAATAGAAGCGATATCCGGCATAAAAACAAGCACTTGCAAATTGAAATCCCTAAGTCTATGAAAGCCGATTTTCAGCCCACCGTGCGTCGCAGGCCCAGAAGGAGATGGCGGGGTAAACTGGACTCTTTCTCAAAGGATTGGCCTACAATCGCACTAGACCGTGAAAAGTGGAAGAAGGGAAGGGAGGCCTTTGGCCTGAAGTTCACTATATATGCTTATAATTATAAATAAGGTCGTATACTTAAAAGTAAAACTTAATAAGCTAACGAAACTCCACCGACATTATGAGTCCAATCAATATCTAAAATGATAAAACAAAAAATGATCTATTTACTCGACTGTGGCGAAGTCCAAAAGGAGGTTTATCGTTATGTATTTGCTGTTGTGTTTAGATATAAATACCCACCACGACTTATTTACTAAAATAAAACTAATTTTCAAGGTAACCTAAGGGCATTGATCCCTAAATAATATCCGTCGAATTTCGCTAGTAATTTAATTCGACCTTATTTTAACTGACAGTCTATTAAAATGTAGTTTTTATATGCATTAATGCTACATTGCTTATTTGGTATCCACATGATATATCAATAAATAGTTGTTCGTAAGTATTCTTACAAATTAAGTAAGTAAGTTATCGTAATGCGTAGTTTCGTATAGTAATTAGACAATAGCGATTAAACAAGGTTGATTAAATTGGGCAAAATATAACTTTTAAGCATTTTATACATAGGTATTGTACATTTATTTATTATTATTTATTTATTTACCACTAATGTACATGTACCTTCTCTTTGTGTGGGTTTTGCGGTTGAAGGCAAATGTGCTTATTAATAAGCCTACTTTGTTTGTCGGTCTGTACAATTTTAAACGTAATTGACTGCAGTGAATAATAAATGTTAATAAAAAAAAACATAAAAGACGCCGTCCAAAAATTTTACAGCACGCAGATTTTTCTTCCTCCTGAAAAGTTACTTCTTTTACACATACGAAAGTTTTCACTCTAAGGCCGCGATATGCGGCATACAAAATCTCACGACTCCAGATTAGGCCCTAACCACACGATAAAGAAGAACTTAATAGGGAGACTTTTTACAGAATGCGCAGGTAACTTATGGTTTTGGTGGTATGGAAGACTTAGTGCTATTGACGGACTTTCACTTAGCCAGCTTTTACGTCATCATCTGCTAAGTCTTTTCCCAACTATGTTGGGGTTGGCTTCCAGTCTAACCGGATGCAGCTGAATACCAGTATTTTACATGGAGCGACTGTCTATCTGACCTCCACAACCCAGTTAGTAATGGGTAATACGATACCCCTTGGTAAGACTGGTTGTCAGACTTTTTTGGGCCACTGACTACCTAACGACTGTCAAAGATCTTCAAATGACAGCCGGGACCAACGGTTTAACGTGCTTTCCGAGGCACGGAGGAAACTCGGTAGGTAATGGGTGGTCACTCATCCACAAACCAACTTAGGCAAGCACGGCTTAACCTAAACATCGACCCGAGCGGCTGTTATTATTTAACCACGAGCTTCGTTTTTACGTAAAGTTTGGTTTATTCCAAAGATTGGTAATCAAAATGATATGCCCATATGAATGAGGAAAGTTTTGAGTATGAATGTGATGGGTATAAGAGTATAGGAAGACCATAGTAACGATGGATGGACTGTGTTAAGGTGGATATAGGACGAAAGGAGGTGTCTGATGAGATGACGAGTAATAGAGAAGTATGGAAGAAGAAGACATGCTGCGCCGACCACAAATAAGTTAGGATAAGGGCAAGCGAATGATGATGGTAACAAAAATGATATATATATTATGTTGATGAATAATTGTTAAGTCGATTTTGTGGCGCAATAAAAAGTAAGTTCAATCTTGCTTCTCTCGATAATACGATCGTAAAATGTAGTTAACACTTTATCGATAAAAGTCCCGATTAAGGCTGTGTTTCCACTAAAGATGAGCGATGGATGTGTGAGACTAACCAATAATATCGCTTCTTTTTCACAGCTTGAGCTATGTGATTGGTTGGTTCCACAAATCCCTCGCCACGCAACCTCGCTCATCTTTAGTGGAAACGCAGCTTAAGACATGTCTGTCTGTTGTATTCGAACTTACGAGTTCCCTCATCCGGCTATTGTATTCAAAACAGAAACAATAATTATACATGACACGTTAAGTCATACAGTTTATTATGTTTTGTCGAATTTCTCGCTTTTTTGGCTTTAGAAGACCAGAACGAATATTCACCACCACCAAATTCTCCATGGACGGGTAGGCCATGTAGGTCGTAGGCCGAAGGCTCAGACCAAATAAAAAACTAAGACACAACACTTTCAACAGTGACGTGAAGCCGTTTTTGTAAACATGTGTGCACTGTGAGCTTAGTTTTTGAGCGTAGTTTGATGTAAATGTGTGCGTGTGAGCGTGTATGCACAGAGCGAGGCGTGGTTTTGCGCATGCTTCACTGTATTGTTCGCAGTGCTATGTCTTGCTTTTTTATTTGGTCTGAGGCCGAAGGTAGATTTTTAGCCGAAGTTTTCTAGCAAGCACCGAAATTGATTGAAAAAAAAACGAACCGTTACGAATGCTCGCGATGAAAGGCTCACACATTTCGAAATGTTATTATTTTTAACAAGGTGCGACGTGACTTAAATCAACTCGTTATGTTGTGGCAACCAAAACTTTTAATTTATTTATTAGGTATATTAGGAAACTGTTCTATACTTACAAAAAATTATCAGGTTTTTTTTTGCATTATTCAGTCTTATTGAAGTAGCCGGCCAACCACAAAATACCCAGAGACTTCATTGAGATGGGGTAGTAAATGGAGATCTAAACTATTGTAGGTAGCTACTGGATAAAAATTTCAGAAGATGAGGAGACAGACATGCTAACTTAGCTAGGTAGACATAATTTTACTATGCATGTTTTATTTTTATATGAATTAATGTATTACATTAAATTATATAAGGTGATAGTAGGTAATTAATATCGAATCTAAAGTATATTGATTTGCTATCTATATTATAAAGAGGAAAAATTTGTATTTTTGTATGTAACAAATAAACTTAAAAACTACTGAAACAATTTGAAAAATTTGTAAAAATGGTTAGCTACATTATCAGCGAGTAACATAGACTATATTTTAACCCCATATTCCCACGGGAAAGGGAACTATGTGGATGAAACCGTGTGACATCCGTTAGTTATTAATACTTTTGCAATAATTACCTGTAATAATGATTGAAGTTGTGATAGACATTGTTTTATTGTGCGATAAGATTCAAGGCAATTTTAGTCACATGATTAATCAAACTAAAATTTTGTTGCCATCCATTTTAATAATATTATTGTTATCAGTATACCACAGTATTATTACAATTCAGAAGTTCAGTTAATATAATTTGTTGGTGTTATTACTACTAATTCTTTCATATTATCCTTATTTCGAATATATTTGAGTACCTACTTACATTAAGTGAAGTAAATGAAGTGAGGAAAACTTTAGAATGCATACAATCAACTTAAGTAGTTTTTATCAGCCAAGCACATTAACATTCTGCCAAGGACCTACTTGGTACTTATTAGTTCCATGCATTCTGCGCTGCCAAAACAAATGAAGGCATCCTTTTGATTATTCTTTTGGAGTTGCACTTACAAAGAAAGTCATTAAAATAATGTTTGTGAGTCACTCTTTGTATATATAAAACATAATAGGCAGGATGTGCAACCGCCTGTGACAGTGCATTAAAAAAGTGATTTAAATATTTCCTGCTGTATGACAATTTATTTTTAAGCTTGTAAATAAAAAAGTGCAATAGGTTGATGACAAAATAATGCTAATTAAATTTTTTTCTTTTTTTTTAATTGGAATTTTGTAAAAAAAATAATGATAAAAAAAAATGCTTGCATAATTATCTGTAAACAATTTCACATCACACATCACACATCATCAGCCTATAATGTGCCCACTGCTGGGACACAGGCCTCCTCTCTATGAGAGGGAATGGGCTATAATCCACCACGCGGGCCCAATGCGGATTGGTAAATGTCACATGTCTTCGAATTTTTGGTTTTGGACATGCCGGTTTCCTCACAATGTTTTCCTTCACCGTAAACAATTTACTGTGTACCTTTTTTTTAATTTAGGGGCTATTACCACTTTTAAAATAATTAAAATGTTTAATAAAAGTAGTTTGAAATTTTAATTAAAATGGTTCAGTTCAAGGTTTAATTAATTCTAAATTCTTGATGAGCTTTCTTCTTAATTCTGGGTATTTAAATCTTTTGTTATGATTAGTCTCAATTGATTGTTTGTAGGATGATTCAGGATTGTTTTTGTTTAAAATGAAGCTGGCTGGATTCTTAACTTTTTCTGCTGTATGATCATAGTATTTTTTTTAAATAAAATACAAACTTCTTTCATGTTATTGTTAACTGAACTACTGATACTACTAACATTATTTAGAACATTCTTAACTTAAACTAACCTTACACAAACTGGCCGAGTGTACTTCAAGAATCTAATGTATCCAAGAAAGAAATGGCATCTAACTTTCCAAAGCTTTATCAGTGTACATTGACCCACACGGAGAAAATAGTTAACCGTTCACTTCTCAAATAAAAAACATACTGATTCTAGGACCGCGTTCTCACAATGTTACGATTCAACGTTATCTTAGTATCGCGCGATCACACGTTCACATAATCATCGCACATATTACGAAATAAGACGCGGTTCCAACACTGCGTCACTGACAACAAACTTCCAAATGAAATATAAGAGATATCAACCCGATAGACATAGAAAAGACAATTTAAAATGTGCCCCACTGAGCGCGTGGTCGTCAAAACATTTTAATTTTCAACACTTACCAAAACATAAATTGCAGACTCTACAACTTTAAATTGTAAATCTAAATACGACACTTTTTAAAGCTAAATTAAACTTTTTTATTCATATTAACCGCATTACAGCAAAATTCAAAAACACGTGCAACACAACCACCCCTGCTGGCGTCGTTCGTTGCACTTAATTTTGTATTGCCAAAATAAAAATACTAACCTCATAATTGACAGACTTACTGAATATTTTAATCAATGCATAACTTTCATTTTATTAATGCATAAAAATTCCTTTTAAAATAAGGGTAGTGTTACAACAAATTTAATTGTTATAATATTTCTACTCTTTGATTGATAATCATTTCATCTTGGAGGATTACACCAGCTGTTAAAAGAGTTGTGAACATTTTAGTATCCTAGCAACATTATGTAAACTGTCAACAAACAAGTGTCATTCTTCGTCATTTTATCTTCCACTCTGTTCAGTGTTCTATTTTTAAATATTTCAGGATTAAGAATGAATTAATACTTCTAATTTGAGTATTTTACAAGTGCCTACCAAAGTTCCTTTGTTTTTATTAAATTATTAAGATAGTTTAGTTACGAATAAGTTAAATACGACGTCAATATGGTTAATTCAAGCTTAGCATATGAAATTCTGCTATACATAAATTCATTTTATTTTGGTCTGTTCGCGACATGTGAACTGGGCACTCTTATTCTGAAGTCAGTTTTAATTATTGAAACGTACGAGATACACAAGGATCCAACAAAAATAGGCAGAGATTACGGAGTGCTTGTTGGCTTGTTCATTATTGAAGCGACCCGCCTTATATTGGGACGAAAAGGGAGTCTGAGTGAAAAGGGTGAGTGATTTATTAGATTCAACCTACCCATTTTTCAAATGAGAAATATTGTTTTTCTAGAAGCTTTAGTCAGAAAAATACACATATTTGACTTTTATTATGACTAGAAGCAAAACTCTTCTAAGACTTAATAATAATTACTTGAATCATTTCAATATATTTTGTGTCCCAATTTATTTATACCTTCTTTTAGTGTACAGCAAAGAATAATGTATCTCTTGCAGATTTGCCAGTAATATTATCAGTGCTGCTGACGCTGCCATCAATAGTGGGTGTCATATACCTCCTCAGCCTCCAGGTAGTAGTATTGAGAATAGAATACATCTGGTGTACTCTCATGCTATGCATACAGACTCTCGAGTTTGTGTTTGCGTCTATGTTCATTGTTTCCCTTTGCCGAGGACCCTCCTATGATTAAAAAGTACAAGACCAAAGAGTACCTTTTACTAGGAACCGAGTGCCTTTAGCACTATTTTTTAGGCCAGTGTTATTAAAAAAAAATTAGATAAGAAATGAGTATTTAATAGAAATTCAAAAATGAAATGTGTATGGTAAATCTGACTGTTTATCTACTATTATAACTATACTGCCTTTCAGTGAAAAATAATAATTAAAAAGGTATTTTGCCATAAACTCATCTCAAATAGTGATAAATTTGATAGAAATCTTATGAAGTAAGACCAAAGACAAGACTTGATTAAAAATAAGAATAAGGTCTTGTGACATCACTCTATCAGAATTTAATTACAGCAGTTCAGTTGAAATCTATGAAGGAATTTATGATTCATAGTTTCATTCTTACATTCTGAATGCAATGTGCTGCTCTTCATTTGAATTTGTCAACCATACAAGCCAAATTAGTAAATACAGTCATTCACCATATTATCTCATAATATAAATTATAAACTCATACATTTAAATAAATATTTATTCAAAGTAAAGTTACTAAAATGAGGATAGGTGTGATTTTTAGATTATCCCACTCTACCTCACCTATTTGTCCCACTTGTAGGACAATGCCGATTCCCTTGTCAGGTGCTGACTAATTTGAGAGTTCTTAACTAATATTTATCTTCTGTCCTTTTCATAATGAAATAGGAAGAAAAAGATGCACTCAACTTAAATTTAGTTTAGTTTGTAAACAAGGGAATCAACACCAATGTGGATTGTCCCATTCACTGCCCAGTACTTCGCGAAAATTTCGCGAAATTCGTTCGCGTGCCCACAACCCGTATCCGAGTCGTCGTTATAATAAGCTATAGATAACGTGTATCCATACCCAGAACCCGACTAGCATGTCCATAGCTACGGATACGGGTTGTGCGAAGGAACGAATTTATTGTTCGACCCGCGTGTCGGGTGCTGGGCACTGAAAGGGTTAAAATGATGGTGACCACTGATGAGACAGAGTGGAATAATCCTGTTTTTTTTTTAATGCTAATGCAAGCCATTATGTAAAGGCAATATTACTAATGCCATGCAATATTTATAATTATAGTTTTTAATATCATGTATTACGCCTAAGAACAAAGTCTGGCAAAATCTTTTCAATATTTTATATCTATTAATGCTTTTGTGTTGTACTTTAGCCATAATATACTGCTTAAATCCTATTATGTTACTAGTCATATTATTATATTCTATCAATTTAGGTCATGGAAATTAAGATACCTACATAAAACTACTATTTTTACCCTTAACATTGTATCGTAATCTACCATGTTATAGATATTACAATATTTTGTGTTTTTTTGAAAATCAGTCAACATTGGAAATAAGCTAGGGGGACAAAAAAAATATTATATCCCTACTTTCACATTTTGTGGTAAAAAAAAATACATCATTTTTTTTTTTTTTAAACGTTGCCCGACACTAGGAATTTCTCCTGTATCGTGGGTGCGTTTTACAAACATTTAAACTCACATAAACAAACAGCCAGACCCGGAACAAGTACCTGTAGGTCATACAAATATTTGTTCCGTGCGGGAATCGAACCCGCGACACGCAGCGCAGCGGTCGATCGTTCAGCCACTGCGCCAACCGCGCCGTCAAACACACACAAGTGGCACAAGGTTTTAAAAATACACAAAAACTCACACTTAAAATGTTGAAAAAATTAGTGTGGTCATGTGGTGCACAAACATTACATAAATAGCTAAATAGTACTTATATTACAAGACTGTGAAAATATTACTAATACGAGTCACTAGTGTAATAAATAAAACACAAATGTAGTAGGTAGGTATTATATTGAATTAAACAAAACAAAAAACATGAATTTGAAACTGTTTACTATTTTAAGATTGGAACTTCTAGTCAGTAACAATCACATATTTGTTCATCATGTACTGTATACCATAATTATTGTTCATATGTTCAAATTTACAGTATCGTCAGTAGTTATTACAGTTTTGTAGTTTACATGTTTTAACTATGTTATCAGAAAATCAAGTGTTCCTCTATGGATATGTTGCTAGTTTGCTACTAATCTTTTACCTCTATTACTATGTAAAGAGGCGACGCTGAACCCCACCCCCCCAATTAAGCTTTATATTTCTTTAGGGGAACATTCCTCATTACGCTGCAGTAGGCCTTGTAGTAAAGCCTTGCAGTCGGCTAAACTCAGCCCAGTGATAATCATTCTCTATGTTGTACAATAGATTTTATTTTCATAAGTTAATCAATATTTACATTATATACAGACTACAAATAAAACAAAAATAATGCTTGTTTTAAGGAGGAAAATGAAAACGCAGGTCCGTACAGTTCTTCCACAGTTATTTTACTTTGACAGTTACAATCAAAAAGCAATCCTATTGCTAGGTATAGATTATAATGGTTACTGTGATTTTGACAGAGATGCACTGTGCAAAGGTAAAATCACGGTTAAAGGACTGAAATAGTAAAGGTGTCGGGGGTGTGTAACATAAGCCAGTTTTGTGAGACCATAGAAGCCTTCCTCATTGCTGTTTGTGTCCATCCGTTAAGTGTAACTTAAGTGATATTGTGGCCTTTATTTAGATATTTATACTGAATAGTTACTATCCAAAAATCTTCCATTGTTCAGTAGATTTATTACACCAAAGATTTATATAAATGTGTGTGGTTTTTATTTACAAAAATGTACTTAGTGTTGTCTTTATGTGTAAACTTTAAATTATATTGTCCAATATAAATGTATTATTTAATGATCTATACAAAATTCTAGTCCAATGAAATTGTATTAGGTAAATGATTTAAATATCATTTAAAATAATTACAAAGAGCATTACAGATTATAATTAACGTTTTTATAAACACTTATTGTCTAGCTATGAGAATAAATATTTATGCAATGAACTCATGATTTTGTGTTATTATCCACGCAAACCACCTACCAAAACCTACCTACCAAACCGTACCATCTGTACCATACCTACTTCAAATTATAATTTTAATTTTTTTTTCAATTAACACAACAAATAACAGTTGACAGCAGCAGATGAAGTGTTATATTTCTGATAAATTTTGGTAATTCATCCTTACTAATATTATACATGTAACTCTTTTAGTCAATCTTTTTCAAAATTATTATGTCCTTGTGGAATTAGTTTTGGCCTCCTCATTAATAAAGAAAATTCGTATTTATAAATTTTCAGTATTAACACAAATTGCAATATTAACTGAGGAGTGTAGCGGTATCTGACAGCAGTTTGACAGCAACCAACATGCTAGACATGACTTCATCTTGTTTCTGATACCCAGCTTGAAGGTACAATGGCATTCGGCCTTTTGCCATCTTGTCCCTCTTATGAACTCTCAGTTCATGTCTCATCAGCGCCTTCCTAGTGCCATACTTATTGCCACACATCTTGCAACCAAACTCCCTGAGACCAGCATGATCAGCTTTAAAATGTATGTCCATATCCCTTTTAGTATAAAAACCTCTTCCACATTCAAGACACTTGTAAGGTCTTTCTTTTTTATGAGTTAACAGATGCCTGTTCAGATTGCTTCTTGTTAAAAATCGTAACTCGCACTTGTCGCATGAAAAAGGTTTGTCACCAGTGTGTGTCCTCATGTGGATTTTCAGTGATTCCATGAAGCGTCCTCGGTAAGGGCAGATCTGGCATTTGAATGGCAGATTGAAGCTGTGAAGCTGTAAGTGCCTGACCAAATTATCTTTGCGGTAAAGTTTACCACATATATCACAAACAAGGTGAGATGCAGATTGATGTCTGGCGACATGCTTCTGATATAACTGAGCTGTCAACAATCTGTAGCACACAGGACATCGAATACGAACTTTCTTGTGAGTTCTTGATCTTCTGTGTGCAACTAAGTCTTTAGACGATTTGAAATTGAGCTTGCACAGTTTACAACTGAATTCAGATTTTTGGGCAATTTCTATATTTTGATTTTGAGTGTCACCATTATTATCGTTAGGATCATTCTCTGCACATGATTCTCTTCTAGAATCTTGAGCTGGGGTCTGCCGAAGTTGTTTATCAATGTCCTGCGCTGATTTCCGGAATACTATTGCATTCTGAAGAAAAGCGTAGCATTTCGTACACAAGAGCTTAGGATAAGCATCATTTTCATTTAATTGTATGTCCGTAAAAGCCCGTATGGCTTTTGCAATGTTGAAAGGGCTATCTGAATTGTAAATTGGTTTGTTACCTACTTCTAAACAAAGCCTACATTTATTACTTGTCCTGATTCTTTCTAAATCGCTGTCTTGGCGAATTGTTGTATTTTGATTTAGCCGTTTCCCTTGCTGCTTCTTATGTTGATTTTCTTTTAGAAATTGTAACATAAAGTAAGAACCTGACATTTTTCTTCGATGTTTATTTTGAACAAAAAATGATTTAAAAAACAAACAAAACCAGCTGATAACGATCGAGTATAAGACTTCAGTGACAGTGACACTGACATCGGTGTCTTCGGTAGGGTAGCGGGTAGGGGGTAGGGAGCGTTTATGTCACCTTCGTCGCTGGTTGTCGTCCCCCTCCTCGGGGTAACCAAAGGTCTTACCTAGCGGTGACAGACCGCCAAGGTGGCGTGAAGCAACGCCATTTAGTACTATGTAACAAAAACCCCATTCATTTTATAGTAAAATTGTCTATTAGAACCAGTTGGAATTTGAATTTTTGGTTCCCTTGTTTTGCGATTTTATACCAGCTGAGATCGTAGGATTAGTGGGAAAAAATATTCCCATTAGTTTTACCGTAGAACTAGTGGGAACGAACCTTCTTTTGACCATTCATCAAGAAAACTTATGAGAATGCAAGAACTAGCAAAATGTGGAAGGAGGGAAGGGAGGCTTTTGCCCTGCAGTGGGACAACATAGGCTTATAATAATAATAATAAATAAGAGCGAGCGAAGCGAGCTTGAAAATCTTTGCCCCCTTCTACTTTAGTTTTGTTCATTTAAACAGAAATGAGACTAGGAGGGACTCTATCAACTTTTGCAGACCTTCCTAAGGTGGAATCGTCAGGGTAGCTCGCGAAATTCAAATTTTCTTGCGTTTTTTGCAATTTACAAGTCCTTGTCAGGTTGTATGTTGATTGTCGTGGGGTGTTCCACAGGGATCGGTTCTGGGGCCGCCCTTGGGGAACATCGGTTACAACAGGGTGCTGCGCGCCAACCTCCCTAGCGGCGTCAGCATGGTTTGCTACGCTGACGACACGCTGGTGCTGGCATAGGGGAGGTCGCACGAGGCGGCGGCCGAACTGATGACACGCGGGGTTGCGATAGTCGTGGAGAGGCTCCGGCAATTGGGTCTCGAGGTAGCTTTGCACAAGCCCGACGCCATGTGCTTTCACGGGCCTCGGAATGCACCACCGTCGGGATCCATAGTAACGGCGGGAGGGGTTCCCATCGGCGTCGAGTCGACGCTGAAGTACTTATTTATACTGTTATTCTTATGTCCCAGAAGAATGTATCGTAGATAATTTTTTTACAAATTATACATTGACGCCTCAATTTAGTACACCCATTCAACTACAGCTCAATGGCTAATGTAAATGAAATTATTAGCAATATTGATCAGCTCTCAGTTTCCACTACACAAAATTCTAACCCCGAAGAATGCAAAAGCTATGTCACTAACCCTTCCGAACAATTAAAAATAATTACGCAGAACATTCGCTCTATTCATGCAAACTTTGATTCTTCTCCAGAATAAACCTTGACTGTGAAATCCTAATACTGACTGAGTGTTGACTGAAGCGTTACAATGGTACAATCCCCACTATCGATAACTATTTTTATTATAAAACAAAAAAAATCTTCAACCAGAACGATGACGATGACTTTATGTTAAAAATATAGAAAATTACACAGTCGAAGAACCAGACTTTTCGGACGCCAGTTGTCTAGTGCTGAAAATTGGCACCAATAAGGCAACTCCCCTTACTCACATATATTTTTAATCTCTGTCTCCGTACAAGCACTTTCCCCTCAAGTAGGCCATCATACACCCAATTCACAAAACTGGGAGCAAAACGTGTCCAAATAATTATCGTCCCATTGCAGTGTTACCTTCCATTTCCAAAATTCTAGAACGGATAATTAATAAAAGACTAGTGAAATACCTGGAAGATAACAAAGCTTTTTTCTCCCAACCAGGTTTAGACGCAATAAATCTACTAGCAGTGCACAGTGCTGTAACCGACCTAATTGACTATGTTACCAAAAATATTAACAAAAAAAAAGAAAGTTTTGTTAATATTTCTGGACCTTAAAAAGGCGTTCGATACAGTTTCGATTCCTGACTTGGTAATAAAGCTGGAAGAGCTCGGGATTCGTGATTAATCACTTAACATCTTCAGGGACTACCTTCACAACCGAACTCAGTGTGTAAAAATACAAAATTACCTCAATAGAGAAATGCCAGTGACATTCGGCGTCCCCCAAGGTAGTGTAATTGGTCCAACCCTATTTTTGATTTACGTAAACCCACTCTGTAATCTGGATCTGGGAGATGGAAAAATACGACGACACCGTCCTTACCTTCTCTGGCGACACTTGGAACAATACTGGCGCAGGTCCTTACCGGACACGGTTGTTTCCGTAGGTTCCTGCACCGAATCGGGTGGGAGGAAACACCGTTATCACTGTGAGGATCGCCCAGATGACACGGTGGAGCACACTGTGGAGGTCTGCCCCGCTTGGGCGGAGCACCGCCGTGTCCCCGTAGCGGCGATCGGCGGCGGCGATCTATCGCGTCCGGCCCTGGTCCAATCCATGGTCCGGAGCGAGAGGGAATGGGACGTCACCTCCATCTGCGAAGCAGTCATGCTAGCGAAGGAGGTGGTGGAGCGCGAGAGGGAGAGAACCTCTAGTCCCAGCCGCGGGAGACGCCCCGGGCGTCGGGGGTCACGTGGTTGCTTCCGGCCACCGTAGACGCGGACTTGTGGACGGTGAGTAATGGGCTAGCTCGCCGTCCGTCTTTTGACGACAGGCCGTGTTGACGGCGCGTTTGTGGTCCACGCGCGCCTCAAAGAGATGTCAGCAAACAGGTAGGGGCCCGCAAGGGCCCATGCCTGCCAGGCTGCGCAACTGTTCGATAGAGATACCGCGGCCCTGGAACACAAAGGGCAAGGAAGGAACATGGAAGTCGCCCTTCGCTCTGCCAAAAGCGGGAGAAGTCATTCCGAAAAAAAAAAAAAAAGGTTGTATGTTGATGAAAAATGAGTCGCGCCAGTAACACGTATGAAGTTACAGAATCACAATCATGAAGTTACATCTGTAAGTTCATTTAATCCTATTGATTGACTTTTTCATGAAATATTCATTGATTCCTGTGATCACCCCTGCCCGAAACTGTCAGATTTTCCCAACCAACCTGGAACCTAATGCTTCAGAGATAAAGCTGAAAATCTGTTAAATAAATTTGACAGATTGTAGTAGCTTGATGTGCTGGCGTCTGTACAAAGTAATGTGCGGCCGTAATACGCACGTATTTAGAGAATTATAATCATCAGTACCACCATCTTAGTTCTTTTAATATCATTGATTGAATATTTTTTTCATGAAATAGTTATTCAATAGGGTTAAATGAACAAGGTTAGTAAGTATTGTGTGTTATTAAGCGTTTCTTACGGCTGCAAAACAAACTGCTACTCTTTGCTTACAACATCCTAAAACGTAACATCAAAACTCTCATCCTCAATCCTCAACGTATAGCATTTCTATCTCGCTAGAGTATAATAATATGTTCTGTGATTTCTATGGCAAGAGTGAATGAAATGACCGACAACTGTTAATGACAGTCTTCTGACATTGACAGAATGAAGTGAAGTCTCCAGCTCAGCGCCTCAGCTCAGGTAGAATTCTACGGTCTACCTATAGGCAGAGTTGTTTTCATAACTATCAATGTGAAACAAGTTTACGTGAAATTGAACCGAAACACCTACATACTCTAAACGCTCAAATTAATTAATTAATACCATGCTGACATTGTACTACCTAATGAAAAAATCTAAAAGAGAAAAACTTAAATTAAGTGCTACTGAATATTACAAAACTATACATGAAAATAACGATATACATATAAAAAATAAGGAAGAGTCGCTGTCTAAATGCCGAGTTTGTTTACAAGAAGGTTGTGTGCCGA
This sequence comes from Lycophotia porphyrea, assembly GCA_950005105.1. Classification (NCBI taxonomy): domain Eukaryota; kingdom Metazoa; phylum Arthropoda; class Insecta; order Lepidoptera; family Noctuidae; genus Lycophotia; species Lycophotia porphyrea. Next base: position 5,119,860 of record OX465404.1, on the reverse strand, counting down.
TTTTCGGGACTGTAGATACGGTTTTTATCATAGAAACATTAGCAATTCTCTCGAATATAGAGCTGAATGAAGACGACGAATATTCAAACCTTCTGTGCGAAGTATGTCACGAGTTTATAAGAGGAGCTATATTATTTAGAAAAATAGCGAGACAATCGGAGGACATTCTTAAACAGCCAGTCAAAGAAGAAACAGTTGATGAACATGAGCAATATGATCAAGATTTTAGCGATAGTTGCGTCTATGATACGAAACAGCCAGAAAAGTGGGAAATGGAAAACGAAGATCTTGGCGAGGTGAAACTCGAAAAGAAACCAAAAATCAAATATGCACCAAAAGTAACTTGTAAGATATGCAATAAAGTGATAAACCGTTCATACTACAAGGAGCACATGACCATGCACGACCCCGACCACAAGAAGTATGTTTGTGATGTATGTGGAAAGTCATTCAGACTGAGATGTGCGTACCACAACCACAGCCGCAGACACGGCAATGAATTCCCATATAAATGCCAATTCTGTCCATACAAAGGAAGATATTCAGAGTTACTCAAAACCCATATGAAAACCCACACTGGAGACTATAGATACATGTGTACTGAATGCCCAGCCAGGTTTCTGTTTAAGAGTAATTTGAACAGTCACACATTAAAACATAAAGAGCCGCAGCTCCAGTGTGACACTTGTAAGAAGGCTTTTCACACCAAACTAATGTTGCAGAGGCATTATGAAGCTGATCACTTGGGCATTAAGAAACATGTCTGCAATATTTGTGGGAAAGCATTTGGATACAGAAATGCTATGATGAAGCATCAGAGGCATGTTCATAAGAGGGAAAAGCTGTTATTTGGACGGATGCCTGCTTACTTAGAAGCTGAACATAGAAATGAGGATGGCGGGTGAACTTTAAATGCTCACAATGGGTATCGTAAAGATGTGGAGATCTTGATTCAAAGCATGAATTAAAACAAAACTATTTTTTTGTCATTTTTATCATTCAAGTCCTTTGCAGGCGCTAATGTATTGAAATAAAACAGATTGAAATTTAAAATCATCTATTAACAAAAGCTCAAGTTACCTTTTCACTAAATAGGTACCACAATCAATTTAATAATCTAATTAATAGATAATTATGTTACATACACAAAGTCTCTCTATTATATTATTTTAAATAAACTATCTCATAGCCATATTATGTCATTATATAAACAAAATACTTAGTGACGTAGTTGTGTTTAAAAGCCAATGACCCAAATTAGTCTTTTAGCATTTAATCCTTACCAGATACCTAATAACCACCATTCCATACATTTTGATCATTGGCCTTTAACTGTCATTAGTAAAGTAAAGTTATAACTTTAGATAGAAAAAGGTTGAAAGTGAAGCGTTGCCATGAGGATAGGCGTTAATCAATGAAAAAATTGAGGTGTGCCTAATATATTAAATAAGTAAATTAAGAACCTGGTCCCTACCACACTTCAATTTCAGGCGAATTCAATCATTACATCTGATACCTACTTACACACGAATATTTGATGGCAAAACAACCTAATACTTGTAATAACATGACACCGTTTTAAGCTTGCACGTTTTATAACTAAACATTACAAATTATATAGTGTTATCTATGCTAAACATGCACTGTCACATTATCTTTTGTGATTATCAATTTATTCTGGTATCCCGTAAATGACAGATAAATTTAGTTATAACAACATCATTTAGGAAAAACTATCAGCTTACGATAATAATAATTTAGGAAGTCGAGATTCAGGTTAGATTATGTAATTAGGCTAGTATTGTATTTAGTGTAGTAGTATTTATTCAGACTGACTGATGACTCTCCCCACCCGATGTCTCTGGAAGGAGCAGACACTTATTTATATGAGATCTAATTTATAAAATAACTACTGAAAATAGTAATTGAATCTGCCTGAGATTATAAGTGAGCTTGAGACATGTTTTTGTAATAAATATTTTGACTGCAAAGCTTTGTTTATGATTTCAAAATATCTTCTAATTTACTTTCAGCCTCTATATAGTCTGGTGTTCTTCCATTCAATTTCTTTTGTCGTTTATGAACATCAAGTTGATGCCTCATCATTGCCTTTCTGTATCCAAATGCTTTTCCGCAAACATTACAAATATGATTCTTTATTCCTAAATGATCTGCTTCAAAATGTCTTTGTAAAATAAGTTTAGAATGGAACCCTCTCTGGCAATTATCACATTTGAACATTGGTTCCTTGTGCTTTAGAGAATGCTTATTCAAATTACTCTTTGTTAAGAATCTAGCAGGACATTCTGTGCACATATATCTATAATCTCCTGTATGGGTACGCATATGAGTTTTCAAGAGTCCAGAATGACGTCCTCTGTATGGACATATTGTGCATTTATAAGGAAATTCTGAACTGTGTGTAAAGTAATGGTTTCTATAAGAACATCTTTGGCGAAATGATTTGCCGCAAATATCACAAACATATTTGGCCACAGTTTGGTTGTGGAGAGCAAAATGCTCCTTATAGTAGGCTTTTGTGATGATCTTGAAGCAAAGCCTACACTGTACTTTAGGTATCTTCTTCCTGTATCTCACAGGTATAGAATTATTGCTACACAATACATTGTCACTCTCAACGGAAGAGAAGAAGTTTTGCAACAATGATGTTGAGGAATTTTCTGCATTTTCCTTTTTCACAGTCACTTGATTGTTCAGGTCCCATGCTTTACTGGAAGGTTTCCTGCTTTTTGCTGAAGCATTTCTCAAAACCTGATCAGATATTTTAGCAGTTTTTCTGAATAGTATAGCAGCATCGAGTAATTTCAAACAAGAATCACATAAGAACTTAGGATGTTCGTCGTCTTCACTTATTTGTATATCGCCGAACATGCGAATATCTTCGGAAATATCGAATCCCTGGTCATTAAATATGGGCAAAGTACCTTTCTTGAGACATATTCTACATTTTTCCTCGGTTGTTTCTTGTATAGTAACTCCAGTTTCTATATTGTCTAAACTTATGTGATATCTTTCGTACGTCGCTTTCTTAAACAGTTTTACTATGTGGTATGTTGATACCATTATTTTCAAGTTTCAGTTTAATAGCTGTTGTTTTGCTTTGTTTCGGCCCAAACACAAATCGGCTTTTCGTCAGGAACCTCTCAGGAACGAACAAACGCTTAGACATGAAGCGTATATACTAGAACAGATCCAGGGATTAGGTATTTAACGAGACTAGGCTGCACCTATTCTAACTTTTAAAATACTTGATCCACCTAGTCTCACTGTGCCTACGCAGTGCACGGCACCCGCGGCCCGCGCGCCGCTCGAAGTACCGACTGTACTAGACTATGCTGCTATCTCGCTTCACCGTGTCGTCGGGGCGCGGTGAAGCGAGATAGTAGCATAGTCCTAGCTCATCCATGTTTGCCAAAATCATTCGTGAGTCAGTCACTTGAATTTGAACCTTAATTCAAAAGGCATAAAAGTAACGCGTTGCGCACTCGTATTTACATAGATCATACGTGTGCCAGTCGTATGAATTTGAACCATATCTCAATGGCATAAAAGCTACGCGACGCGCACCGTGTTGTGGAAGAATATATTCTGTCCTTTTTTAACTACACTATTCCGCAGTCTTTCCATCCTTGTCTGTCAATACTCGAGATCGAGACTAGTCGGGACTAGGCACTAGGCAGACTTTATAGAATAAGTAGAATAGATACTTTGACAATACTCGATGTGAATGAAGACTATATGATGCAGTCGAGTATCAAGTATGGACTCGTGCGAATGTGATCTCGATTGACGTATGATACCTACTCGACGTCGCTAACTTCTATCGGACTTATTTAGTGATCGGTTTTCGTAACGAAGTTTTAATATATTGTTAAAGAACTTAGATCTATTTTTAATGATTGTAAATAGGTATGCGATTTAAACAAAAACAAAAGCAATGATTGTATATAGTTACGTCATTTAAAAAAAAACAACAAAAAGCAATTATTGTATATAGTGTATAACAATGATTGTAAATAATTATGTGATTTAAAAAAAAAAACAAAAGCAATGATTGTATATAGTTACGTGATTTAAAAAAAAAAACAAAACAAAAAGAAATTATTGTAAATTACATGATTCAAAAAAAAAACCAAAAAAAAAGGAAAACAAAACATATTAAGTACTCTGAAAAATGAATTGAAATCATTTAAATACGCTAACAATTTTTAATGTAGATAAATCTATACGTTGACAGTCCTAAGCCTGTGTAAAGTATGAAGGGAAGATTACAATTCATTACTGCGTACGTACGTACTACACGTATCGTTGTTACGCAAAGACTAAGCATCACTATAAAGTATGCGTATTTCATGGACTAGGTGGACTAGGTGGAACAGGTATTTGGATCGAGTATTTGTACGGACTTGGACTAGGTGCACCTAGTCCAAGATTTGCCTAGTACGACCCATCTCTACAAACGCTTGACAATGAAATGACATTTATTTATTAATCTATGGTGAAGTGAAGTGTCACTGTATTGCGTAGATAATAATAATAGCGCCACAGAATACTACTCCTACGTCTTTTCATTGTTATTTCGTTCCGAAGTTTCTAGTTCATATACCAATTTATTTGGGGTCGGCGCAGTATGTTTTCTTCTTCCATACTTCCCTGTAACTCGTCATCTCATCAGACACCTCCTTTCTTGTCATTATCATTCTTTACACGGTACACAGTCCATCCATCGTTTCCTTGGTTTTTCTCTACTCATACACCCATCCACATTCATACTCAATACTTTCCTCACATTTGCCTCATTCCTCCGCATCACATCCGCATTGGATACCACGATAACCGATTACCACACATTTTTTCAGTTACCGGCGTTACTTTCAGACTTCCTCTTATAATATTATTATACTCATTCCTTATTAAATAAGGAATGAGTATAATACAAATATAATACACGAATGGATAAAATTTTTATCCATTCGTGTAACACCAAACATCCCCCTTAGCATTCTCATCTCAGCTACTTGAAAATGCATTTAATTTATCCTTTTGTGGGCCAACATTACAGCCAACATTCTGATCTATAGGTAAATATAAACTTTATTTTGTGCGTCTGCGTCCCTTTTAGGAAGAATAGTATGAAATGGAACCGAAAAAGAGTTTTATTACAGGACTTAAGCAAGGTAGCAAGCCAAGGGGCATTATTTTTGCAAAAGATCACGCAGGTTATGAAATGCAATCCTTTTTCTTTTGCTATCATGAATTTGTAATACAAAAATATGGTAGGAACTCTGCATTGATGTTAGGAATAAGAACCTACTAAAAGATAAGGAGGTTAATATGTGACTTCGGCCACGTCTAAATTAGTCCACGCTACGCCACTGGCTGTGCAGAGATTGTAGTGGAGGCGCTTCTTTTTATTGTATTTTAGAACTAAATCACGAAAAAAAGCTCTTATTCACCCTGGCGATTTTTATCGCGCACTTGATTTTCAACACTTAATTTTGAGCCAATCCTTGAGAAGCTCGGCTGCCCAAATTCAAAACCTAGTAACAGGTGATTTGAAAAAAAAACGGCTTTTGGTGTTTTTCGACTTACTAGGCAGTATCAAAATGATGTGGACCTTAAAACACCCAGTTTCATACGTAATTTTAAAAAAAATATTTAGCAAGTCTAAGCAATTTGGCATGATTACGAAAATTTCCTTGAAGTACAAATTTTAAACTTAGTATGTCAAAATACAAATTTAAAACCCTAGCAGCTCAAGCGACTTACTAAGTTATGAATTTGAAATACCAACTTGCTATGTTTTGAATTTGGCGCCGATTGTAAAATAGATGACATTTCGTTTAGTAAGTCCAGTGTCACCGGCGCACGAGTGTTTCGCTCCGTGTTAAAAAATAATAAAATGAGTTACAAGCAATTTTATCGGTCCAGGCGTATACTGCGTGCTTTGCAGAACGATAAAGTATGAGCGATTCAACTGTAACTATACTCTAAAAATATTACGAGTATAACAAACTAAAATGTCAACAATATAGCACAACTTTTCGCCAAACATCCAAATCGCTATCTCTTCTGGTTTCTTCGGGCGAACGAATCAAAGTAGCCGACCAGTTTTTTGGCTCTCCTGAACATTTTTGTTGGAACGAGTTACTATGTTTTGATTTTAAGCAGCCGTAATGTATAATGAATTTGTTTAGTCATCACGTTTACCATAGAAAATCAAATTGATAACCTAGTAAGCAGACTTACTAAGTTTTGATATTGTTTTTACATTCATATTTGGGTAAATTCACAAATAAAAATAAAGTATGAGCGATTCAACTGTAACTATACTCTAAAAATATTACGAGTATAACAAACTAAAATGTCAACAATATAGCACAACTTTTCGCCAAACATCCAAATCGCTATCTCTTCTGGTTTCTTCGGGCGAACGAATCAAAGTAGCCGACCAGTTTTTTGGCTCTCCTGAACATTTTTGTTGGAACGAGTTACTATGTTTTGATTTTAAGCAGCCGAGCTATTCTAGCCTTGATCAGCCCCATATACAATGTACTCTGTGATCAGCCCTCATATTCACAAACGCTTCGATACGATTTGGCGAACCGTACTTTTTTTTTTTTTAACCCCGATTGTTAAAGTTGTATGTCTATACAACTTTCCATAACGAAGTGCTTGTGAATACGGGGGCAGAGTATATTCCTTTCTCTGTCCATGTCATTCAAGCGTCAAAATAACTATACTGCACTCCAACACATTCCTTTTGGTATAAATAGTATTCTACTCTTTATCCACAAGAAGATGTCGTAAATGGGGGCTATCGTTTTTAAGCTCACCAGATGGCGCCACTGTCGAGTAAGGTCTTGTAGGTCATTAATTCTATTTTATACTTTTAACGTACAAATAACTTCAAAGTTTATTTCATTTCGTATATCCACATAGTGTAATAACTTCAGATACATATTTACAAATATTCTCCCTGACATTAACAAGCATGAAACATTTAAAAAACATTCTACCTCGAAGTACTAACAAATAAAATCCTAGGTTGCTACTTAAAATCTTCAAGTCATAATTTATCAGGAATGGCTCAATCTAGACCAGAATCATGAATATTAGTTAAAATACGTGATATTAAAGTACGTAACGTGCGAAACTCTATGACATCTGACATTTCGGAAGACCTTTGTCCACACGAACGCCTCTAGCGGTGAATTCATGCGCGATAGGGCCCCATTGCATTAGTATAGACAGAGTTACAAGGTTTCTTAAGCTTTTGGTATAAGTATTAAAGATTGGTATAAATAAAATTCAGTGGGCGGCATTGTTGGGAAATATGTTTTAAATGTCTTAAAAAATAAGATGGTGTGTTAATTCCAATATTGGCCACACGTCAGAAGACCACGGCTTTACTTAGCAAGGAAAATTGTCGTCACATATTTTATATAGCTTCGATTTAGATGGCAACAGACTATCGTAAGCATTTTGTGCCTCAATCACACAATATGTGGTGGCGAAGAATCTATAAAATTATTTTCTTCAAAACTTTACATTCGAAATTCGCATTATAACACAAATCGAGGTGGAATACAGGTAACCCGCGAAATTCAAATTTTCTTACGTTTTTTGCAACTTGCACGTCAGTCTCAGGTTGTATGTTGATGAAAAAAATGAGTCGCGCCAGTAACACGTGTTTAGCTACTATTGTGAACGGACGTACCGATCGCGCGCGCGTGACACATGAGTTTAGCTACTATTGTGAACGGACGTACCGATCGCGCGCGCGTGCTCTAGTTAAGAGTATTTTGCAGACGCATCACAACACCGTCGGCGCGGTGTACGTCGATCTATCGGGGCCACCGCGATGACCCAGTTACAAGTGCGGAAATCGTAATGAAGTGATTATTATAATTGTTTAGGTGTCACGTTCGCCTTAAAAGTAAATATGGCTGCAAAACAGTCTATTAAATTAAAAACCGATCTGGAAAGACAGTTGTATGACTGTTACATCCAGGAGAAAACGGACAGAGAAAATCTGCAGCAAATGGTATGCCAACTGAACGGCCACATACAAAGCTTGCAGGAACAGGTACAAGATCTTCAAGGTCAATTAAATTGCCTAAAAGCACGAGAAAAACAGCAACCCTCAGATAAACAGGGGAGTGAGGCCATAACACCTGCTCAGCCTACTACTAGTGAAGTTGAATACTGCACGGATGAGGATGAACTTGCCAAAGAAACTGAGTGGATTAGGGTAAAAAACAGGAAGAAAAGGAAGCTGAACACCTCTCTTACTCCACCTCCACTACAACAAGCTAAAACTAGCGCTCAGCAGCAGCAAGCTAACAGCAAAGAGAAGCCAACCACTAAAAAGATTCTAGCACCGCCGCCAATTGTGGTGGACGGTGTTAAGAATTACCAAACATTTTATGACTTTTTGACTGAATCTCAGCCAGTAGAAACATTTACTGCCAAAATGTTAAGCGGTGATAGTGTGAAAATAAATGCCAAGACTGAAGAGTCCTACAGAATTATTTCTCGTCGATTGACCGAAAATAACTGCTTTTGGCACTCATACGAGGATAAGCAAAATAGGCCAATAAGAGTTGTGGCGAAAAAGTTGCATTCTTCCTGCCAACCGGATCGGATTAAAGATGATTTATCGTCGCAAGGATTCCAGATAGAAAATGCAATTAATAAGCTTAGCTGGAGAACAAAAGAACCGCTGAACATGTTTATTTTATCATTCAAGAATGACGAAGACATCAAAAAAATATACGGCATTAAACATATCCTAGGGTGTAAAGTGGAGATTCACCCCCTTAAAACGTCAAAAATAATACCGCAATGTAAGAGATGCCAATCTTATGGTCATACACAGAAGTATTGCTCAAAAGAGCCAAGATGTGTTAAATGTACAGGTAAACACCTCACAGCTGATTGTAAGAAACCTGCTCAAGAAAAACCTAAGTGTGTCCACTGTGGCTTACCTCACCCAGCCAACTACAGAGGGTGTTTAGTTGCCAAGGAGATGCAAATGATGAAGAACAAGCAAGCAAAAAATAATCCAGCCAACAACACTGCAGTTAAGCAAATTGTTCGAAACACTGACAAACAGACATCAAAACAAAATGTGCAGTTTGCACAGACAACCGCAATAACAGCACCTATATCCAAAAGTGCCTCATATGCACAAGTAGTAAAACCAAGCATACCATCAAGCCTAGACGATAAGCTCAACCAGATCTTGAAGTGCATATCCTCATTTGACAAGAGGCTAGAGAAATTAGAATCAAGCACTGTACAAAATCAATAATGAATAACACACTTAAAATAATGGCGTGGAATTCCAACGGACTGCTGCGACACCAACATGAGTTGCTAGTAGTCCTAAACACAGAAAACATTGATGTGTGTTTGATCTCTGAAACACACTTCACCAAACAGTCTTTTGTACAGTTTAAAGGTTATAAAGTTTATCATGCGCTGCACCCTAACAACACGGCCCGAGGAGGTAGCGCAGTTATTATTAAAGAAAATATCTGTCATTACGAACAATGTAAATACGAGGAGCCAGACACGCAAGCTGTGGCGGTATCAATTAAAACAAAGAAGTATAATGTTGCAGTAGCGGCTGCATACTTTCCCCCAAGACACATGATAAACAAAGAACAATATGTACACTTCTTCAGACTACTTGGACCGAGATTTATATTAGGCGGTGACTTTAACGCTAAGAACACTCATTGGGGATCGCGATTAACTTCTTCTAAGGGAAGACAGCTTCTTAGTGCAGTAAATGACATGCGCTGTGAGGTCATAAGTACTGGAAAACCTACATACTGGCCTACTGATCGCCAGAAACTTCCAGACCTTATCGACTTTTTCATTGTGAAAAATATATCCACCAATTATCTGAGTGTGGAAGAGGGGTATCACATGAACTCCGATCACTCTCCGATATTATTACAATTGAGTCACAAAATATTACTGAGACAAAACCACCTGACATTGGGAAATAAGTCTACAGATTGGGAAAGTTTTAGCATAGACTTACAAAATATAATAGAACTAAAAACTGCATTAAAAAGCAAAGATCAGCTCGATTTTGAAGTAAACAAGTTTAGCAGCGACATCCAACAATGTGCATGGAACAACACACAACAGTTTAATAAAATATTTAAGGGAAATACCTATCCAAAGGAAATAATAGACCTATTATACGAAAAAAGGAATCTAAGAAAAATATGGCAACAAACTAGATTCCCGAAAGACAAAACTCGATTGAATAACCTATCGAAAAGACTGCAGAGAACAATAAAAACCTTCCATGATGAGGCTCTTAACACTAACCTACGGCAGTTAAGCAGCGATCATACAACGCAATACTCTCTTTGGAAAGCAACAAAGTCATTGAAAAGGCCAATCACATCAATCCCGCCTATCAGAAATGATAATGGAAGCTGGGCCAGAAGCAACGAGCAAAAAGCCCAAAGATTTGCACATCATTTAGAAAAAACCTTTCAGCCAAATGACGGGTCTGTAGACAACCTGCAGTTTCCCAATGTTCTGCAAGATCAGAGAATTAAGCTTGTGACCCCAAAAGAAGTTGCAAAGGAAATTCAAATCATAAGCATAAAAAAGAAATCCCCAGGGTATGATCTCATAACGGGTGAAGTTCTTAAACATCTCCCTCGTAAAGCCATCGTTAAGCTTACCAGGCTCATCAATGCTGCATTCCTGCTAAAGCATGTTCCCGAGCCATGGAAAGTTGCTGAAGTGATTATGATTGCAAAGCCCGGTAAACCACCTCACGAAGCATCATCATACAGGCCCATATCCCTGTTGCCGATACTATCGAAGCTGTTTGAAAAAATGTTTTTGAAACGCCTAAAACCTATTATAAACGAGAAAAACCTGATCCCGGACCACCAATTTGGTTTCAGAGAGAAACATTCGACAATAGACCAAGTACATAGAATTACCAACATCATCGAGAGAACACTTGAAGATAAAAAAGTCTGCTCCACCGTATTCTTAGACGTGGCACAAGCTTTTGATAGAGTTTGGCATGAGGGTTTGATGTACAAGCTTAGACTATTGCTGCCTAATGATTTTGCCGATATCTTGCAATCATACATTACGAATAGAATGTTTAGAGTAAGGCACGAGGATGCTTTTTCCGAGCTAAAAGTAATTAAAGCTGGTGTGCCCCAAGGTAGTGTACTGGGACCAGTGCTCTATCTGTTGTACACGTATGATATACCAGAGCTAGAAAATAATACAATTGCAACCTTTGCGGACGACACTGCCATTATGGCTACAGGGTCATGCCATACGGAAGCAATCGAAAAGGTACAAATCGCTCTAAATAAAGTTCATGATTGGGCACAAAAATGGAGAATCAAATTGAACGAATCAAAGTCGCTTCACATTGATTTCACCAACAGGAATTGTGACTACCACCCAGTCTTCATAAATGGCCAACAAGTGCCATACGCAAATACCGCCTAATACCTTGGCATAACGCTTGACGCGAAACTGCGCTGGAAAGCGCACGTCAAAAAGAAAAGACAGGAACTAGATATGCGCTTTAAAAACATGTATTGGCTGATTGGACGGGAATCCTGTTTATCAATACACAACAAAACTTTATTGTATAAGCATATTCTTATGCCAATATGGACATACGGCATCCAACTGTGGGGCTGTACTAAACCGACCAACACCAAAATCATACAAACATTCCAGAACAAGGTACTCAGGAGTATAGTCAATGCTCCCTGGTATATAAGAAATGACGACCTCCATCGTGACGTGAACATGGAACCCGTCACCAAGATTATACAAAAATATGCTGAGGCCCATGAACAACGACTCCATCAACATGTGAACATCGAGGCGATTCAGCTGTTAGACCAAACAAATATAGTGCGTAGACTAAAACGAACAAAACCTTTTGAGTTAGTGTAGGTAGTGTAAAAGTGTAGAAATAGTAGTGACAGTGACACACATAACAACACATGAACAAAGTGTTTAATCATCAATTCAGACTCAAAGAAAGTGGAACGGACTTGTGTAAAGTACAAAGGACACTATTCTAAGTTTTAAGTTATCATCATGTATAAAATTAAGTTAGATTTAAATTGCTTATTAGTCTTATAGACTAGATTGTAATTAATTATTAAGAACGGGGTTCTTTTTAATAAAGGATCATCATCTGCCTAGCCTTTTCCCAACTATGTTGGGGTCGGCTTCCAGTCTAACCGGATGCAGCTGAATACCAGTACTTTACATGCAGCGACTGCCTATCTGACCTCCACAACCCAGTTACTACTGGGAAATACGATACCCCTTGGTAAGACTGGTTGTCAGACTTTTTGGGCCACTGACTACTTTAACGACTGTCAAAGTTCTTCAAATGACAGCCGGGACCAACGGCTTTACGTGCTTTCCGAGGCACGGAGGAATCTCGGTATGTAATGGGTGGTCACCCATCCACAGACCAACCTAGGCAAGCACGGCTTAACCTAAAGATCGACCCGAGCGGCTGTTATTGTTTAGCCACGAGCTCCTCTTTTTAATAAAGGATAAAAAAAAAAAAAGTAACACGTGTGTAGTTACAGAATTCCAACCATGAAAATCATCAATGAAACCCTCTAGGTTCACTTAACCCCATTGAATGACTTTTTCATGAAATATTCATAGAAATGGAGTTCACTATGATGGGGGGCCGGGACGAGGATCAAGCAAAATGACGTGCGATCTCATCTTAGGGGTATAGAAGTCCATGTCCAACAGTGGACTGGTGTAGGCTGATTATGAAAAGACATGGAGTTCACCTGAATCTTCAATAGAATCTCATTGTAATGTGAAAAAAATGGTGTACTTTTGGAGGTAGAGGATGAATGTAGTTTTAGTAATGGATGGAATGGTAAATCAGACAGTTCTTTTGTAATACAAAATTATGTTTGTTTGTATTTGACAACTAGATAATAATTAAAAAAACATAAAATTACAATTAAATATTAAAATCATTGGGGTTCATTAATTCTGCTTTTAGATATGAAGGTATGCGACCCCTGGGAATCTTATCCCGTTTGTGCACTTTCAGCTGATGACTCAACAAATTGTCGCGGTGTCCAAACGCTTTTCCACAGACCTCACAAATATGACTCTTAACTGACATATTATGAATAGTCTTTTCATGTTTTTCAAGGTCCCGTTTTGCATAAAAACCTTTACCGCAATCCTCACATTTATAGCTATAAAGACGTTGGTGCCTCTTAAGGTGTTTAGACAGGTTACTCTTTGTTATAAACCTAGCCGGACATTCAGTACATTTGTAATTATAGTCTCCGGTGTGTGTTCTCACATGAATTTTGAGAAGTCCTTGATGCAGTCCTCTATATGGACAGAACTGACATTTAAATTTTAATTCACTGCCGTGAGTTAAGCAATGAGTTTTGAAGGCAGATGGATGTTTGAATACCTTGCCACATTTGTCACAAATGTAACGTCTCAGTGGACCATCGTGCTTCTCAAGGTGTGATTTAAATTCGCTTTCTTTAACTTCCCTGTCACACACGGGACATTTGTTATACATTGGTGGCGATGGTGGTGGTGATTTTTTTCTTTTTTCAATTTGTATTGTTTCACTTTTCGTTTGATGCATTTTTAAAACGTGACTTTTATAATAATACATGTTGAACATTTTGTTACAAAATGTGCACTTTATGAGCCTTTCAGCTTTTTCTTTATCAGTCCCATGCATTTTCATGTGAATTTTAATATATGATTTGCTTATATGCTTACCACAAATTTCACATTCTATTTTACCATACAATTTGTCATACTTCGCTTTGTATTTTTCTCTGTGTTCCTTTAAATGTTTTCTGTAGGCAATTTTTGGAACTATGGTATGGCAAACTTCACACTCTTTTTGATGTGATAGTACTTTTCCAAGAGTTTTTTCATTCTCTGTGTTAATTTCTTCATCAGTATCAAAATCCATGCGACTGTTATCATCTTTGTTCTTCTCCAGTTTTTGTTTATCTTTGTCAGAAACAATAATCATGATTGTTTCACTGTCTGCTTCAGTCACAGACCCATCCTCCTCACGTTTTACATGAAGTAAATCTGTTCGGAAGTCTTGACTATCATTACTGTCTTCAGTATAAGCTTCAGAAACAGTATGATTATAGCTAGAAGTCTCATTTTCATATTTCACCCTATCAAAGTTAAATGATTCGGATTCGGAGTCAGAAGTTAAATTAAACTCAAGATATTCTTTTTTAATGTAAGTTTCATCTTCTAGTTTACTATCTGACTCTTCTGTATCACTATCTGTATCAGGTCTCTTGAGAACTTCATCTGATTGTTTGGCCGTTTTTCGGAATAAAATAGCCGCTTCAAGCAGTTTAAGGCAATCATCACATAAATACTGCGGTAGGTTATCATCTTTATGAATTATAATTTGTCCAAACTCCATCACATCATCGGAAATGTCGTTAGCGCCGAATATTGGTATCTCACCGTCGTCCAAACATATTCTGCACCTTTCAGCGGTATATTTCTGCCCATTTTTTCCATTAGATAATGAACTACCAACATGGGATTTATTACGAGTGAGCATTGTTTAATACGTATAGCGAAGTTTGAAGGTGTATTTGATTGTAGCACTTGTATTGATTAATATTGGTTACAGAAACGAACGTAAACACAGAATTTGCTAGGTAAACACAGGATAAACGGAGTTTACAGTACACATTATGTACCATATAATAAAATTCAATTCCACACTCTGTTGCTAGCCATGAATGAGATGAAGATGAATGTATGATGGAATGATAAACTATTGACAACTGTCACTGTCAGTTAAAAATTGACTAAGTAGTGGTGTGCCTAAAAACCATAGACTTTTATTATGATGCTAAACGTCCAAATAGAGTTACAGTTATTTTTAGCCATGTTCAAGTAGTATATAGGGTATGATGACATTTGAAACCTCACGAAACGATATAATTTTACCATTCAATTAATCAAACAATTCAAATAAAACTCAAGTTAAAATAAAGCTCTCGCAAAGGAAAACACAAATTGCTCATAGCTGCGAATGACATATTAAAATGATTAATGCAACGGGAAAGAGGTGTTGTCAAAACGGAGCAATTTTTCCAATATGGCAACGCGGGCGGTAGAGATCCGAAGCGGCAAAATTGAAATTCGGAAAAAGCACATCGAAATCTACCAAATATCCATTTTTAAACTTCCGGGAAAAATTTCAAATGACTCTAGGTACCTACTAGGTTATTTAGATCTATTGAATGGGTTCAAATAAGGCAGATAATCGGTTGGTCATTTTTAAGGTGAAAGCGCCAGGGTAGGCCGCGAAATTCAAATTTTCTTACGTTTTAAAAGTGATCCACACCGCAGTTACTTTTTGTAGAACAACGTTTCCAAGTGTTACTAAGCAACATCCGATAGCAAAAAGTTATAAATTTATTGTTAGACTTTTGAAAACAGTCAATTATGTCCGTTGCCTGCAGAAGTTTCACAACATTTGCCGCGCAACTCGCTTGTTGTTGTTTACTCTTTGTTATTTTATGTTATTGGCGGCACAGGACGCGATGAGTAACATTCAACAAATAGTAACAAGTAGCCACAAAAGTTACTGATGTTACCGTGTTGCTCCATAAAAGTTAACTACGGTGTGGATGTACCTTTTATTTAATAACCGATGAAAACTAATTATTACGGGGGGCCTAAAATGATGTCCTGGATATGTTCTGTCTTTTTTCGCGTCGGTGTCCCTTCCACCCCGTATATTTATATATACTAGTGCGTTAGGTTGCAGTCACAGGTAAAATAAATCTGTATGGACTGTAGTAACCATGAGTGGACAAATGAAACAACGCGTTCGTCAAAAGCATTATTTATTTATGTTCAAATAATAATAAATAATAACCAAAAAAACCTGTACATACATAAATAAATCACAGACAAAACTCGGTCGAGTTTTATTTATTTTTTCTGGTCTATGTAAGTTTAATTAAAATAAATTAACAAAATTTTAAACCAACATTTTCAGATCTTCGTTTATCTACGAAATACTACGGATAGTCGTCACGGTTTGATAAAAGGCGTATAGGTACGCATAATCGCCGTTTGAGCGACTTCATTTCAAATTATTTACGTCCTTAGTTATCAGGTCGTGGTGCTAATAAATGTATACAAGGTACAGTCTTTTCACAGTTATTCTACCTCTGAAAGCAGTAACAGTAACTTTAATTTAACGGTAATAAAGATTACTCTGATTTTGAAAGTAGTTAGTACAAAGTCAGAGGTAACATAAATCCGAAAGGACCATACTTTTACCATAACAAAGATTTGGGTATTACACAAAAAATGTCCACAATATTTTAAAATGATTACAACAGTTTTGTACGCGTTTTGGTATGATTTTATAAAAGCGACACTTGGAATGGAAATGGAATCATTGCCATTAGACACACGGTTTTAATTGAGAAAAAATCAAACTTTTCTTTCATTACAGATCTTCTCAAATTATCAGGATCGACGCCAACTCCACTAAAACTCTCACGGCAAACTTACGGCTCTTAAGAACTTGATATAAAGCCCACATTTCAATGCTTTACTGTGAGTCAGTCGGAATAAAGTTGGCGTGGAGTTGTTATGAGGGAACTCCTTACAGAAGGAATCACTTTTAGAAGTGCTAAAGCGTTTAACAAACGTTTTAACACTTCTCAACTTCAAATTCGCAATTCCCCGGGTGTGAGTAACAGATAAGACATTACTATCCCGATCCAGTCAGTAATCATATTGGTCATGCGATATACCATATTTTTCTATTTAAAAAAAAAAAATCTTTCCAATTCGGGCTAAAATATTTAAATTAGAATTTGTAACAAAAAAATTAAGGATAAAATAAATATATTTACTCAACGATTCTATCACGGTTACTTCATACCGAAATACTTTCTAAGTAGCTCTCGTCTAAATATTTATTTTTAACATCGATGTAGATAGGTAGTGCAAGATAGTTTTTTTGGCGTTTGAATGACATTGACAGGTGAAATTTGTCAAATTAAATTGTCTATGGAAAAGGTATTGAAAACTAAATGGCGGCGTAAGGTCCGACTATGGTTACGTGCCAAAAAAACCATACAGCACTATATCAGCTATTGTAACATTACGCGCTTAGTAACTAGGTACATTATTTTGTTTTTTCTTTGCTATTTGCTCAGCTGTCTTTTGGTATGGAAGATAACGTGTTTATGTTGCTATATAAAAGCCATACATGTTGAAGACGTACCTAAACCTCTAAACCCCATACGTACTAAGACAATAACATTCTAGATACTTCGATTCACTAGTAGCCATCTATATTATTTTATAAACATTTTTCCTATCAGTCATTAAGCATATTTGGTCACAAAAGTGAGAAAAACCGGAAAATATGTCTGTAGATTTTATTTGTTTAAATGAAGCGAAAATAATTTGAATGATATATCAGTAACTTTAGATCTAGCAGTAGGTAGTGTACAGTGCATAAAGAATATATTTTGATTTATTACACGGTAAAAATGATGATAGAAACAATAAATTGCTTAACAAAAGCTGTATCCTCCGAGTATATTATAAGTAGTCAAAAAGTTTTACGAAACCAGCGCTTACGTCATTACTTTTACACTGCATTATGCTGCACATTTTTTACGTATAAGGCTCTGCACAAACGGGCAACCGGTGGCTGGCGACAAGCTGTTTACATGATTTAAAACGTTTTGTATGGAATCGCTGCCCACGTGTAGCGAGTGGCCACTCGCGACGACTCAGTGACCGCAACACGCTACCACCGATGGCGGCCACTCGTGACTTAGTGTCCGCGACACGCCACCAGTGGCGAATTATAAATAAATACCGACCACTAGTGGCAGCCACCTTCGTTTGCGCGGTACCAAAGAATGTGGCGCGCAACAGCCACCGGTGACCCATTTGCGCGGAGCCTAAGTCAAGGATTACACCTAAGTACACCCAACGTTTTAACAGTATTAAATAAAAAAAAGAAGTAACAACAGAATGCAACAGTGTGATCCTAACGTTATTTAAAAAAAGTAAACCACAATGCAGTGTTTTTTTTTTGTCAAGAGCAACGGTTTGCTACGTGGTAGATTATAAAGCTAATATAAACTCCTACGCCGCTAACACTCGACACATTACCTTAGATTCCATAGAACTTGCACGACCAGACTCACTTCAATACTTTGATGGAAATTGCACACTATACGGCATTGCGTGATGAAACTGATGAATGACATATTTTGTTCGAAGGGTACCTTGGCGCTTTCGCTATACGCAGTTTGAATGACAGAATGCATACTTTACAGGAAGCCCAAGTACTTTAATTTGGGAATATATTTGAGATTTACTCAAGAGCATCCGCTAATCAAAGTTAAAGCGAGTAAATTCGATGATCTTATACATTTTGTAATTTAAGCTTTCTTCCGAGATCTAAGCAACACGGACGTTTACATACAAACTAAAAATAACATCGTGACAAACACACTAAAATTATCTATAATACATTCAATTATTCGACTAAAACTTTAATACTAAATGGAATGACTAAAATACTATTTAATTCTCACTTTTCCGTTTATAGTCATAAGGAATTTAGGTCAACTTTAATTTTTTTTGTGAAGATGATGTCGACATTTTTACATGCATTGCAAACTTACATAACTTTATGTATGTCTTTTAAGAATAATTAGATAAATTAAATTTTATTTTGTGCAAGTGAAAAATAGCATCAACATTTAATACAAATATAAATATATTTTTTATTATTGCATAAAGACTGGAGTATGGACATCCATAAGTTATTGTATTAACAATTCCTCGACAAATTAATTACTAAATCTATGCAGGTCTTTATTAATAGGTCTTAATTTAACATTACATATTGAGAATTCATATACATTGACTATTCAAAATATATTATTAACATTTTGTCTAGTAAATCGGTGCAATTTTAACTATGTAAGGTCTATCAATTCATACACGAAATCTCTTTAGGGGCATTGTACTCATCATTATGAACAACTTTTACTATGCGACCAAACCTGAAATTGCAAAAACAAAAAACTGTTGCCTACATTTATGTTCGCATAACTTGTCAAAACGTAGGCAACAGCAGATTTTAATTTTGCGATTTCAGGTTTGATCCCATAGTGAAAGGTACAATGACCGCTTAAGAGATTTCGTGTATGAATAGATATACCTTATACAGGGTGTTAACAGACTCTTCACGAAGCCGTCAACCAAGCATTATGTACATCTAACTAAGTAACTTAAAGCAAAAATTAGTGCTGGGAAACGACTTTTTTTTTGGGCTGAAAAATCACGTTTTACAGAAGGACTCAATATAACGCACTCAAAACATTGTCCTGATGGATAGATTGAATAGTAAGGGGGTCCTGGAGGTGTTTAAAGTAGGAACTTTGACACCCAATATCTCCGTAACTAGAAGGTTCCCAGGTATGATCTAGAGCAAAAAAATGATCGCAGTAACCGGGAGAACAAGTGCCTTTCGGCTTCGTTAAGAGTCTGTTTACACCCTTTATGTATGTTGTAACATTCATTGTTTAGATATTACAAGATAATTACAAGTGTCTATACTGGATTTTTAATAGAAACTATACTGGCAATTTATACATGAGAATAAAAAAATAAAAATTTACATATCTAAGCATGCTTTCCGATGTATACCTTAATGTGTCGCCGACAGATCAAGCTCTACATTTTCAGTATAACACGGCCTCGCTTTCTATAGATTTTCAATACAATGAGAGATCCGCATAAACTGGTTATATTTAGCTTGACTGGTCGCCGTGCGTACGGTTTTTATTCAAAACATTTCCCAATCTCAATCATTGTGGTTTCTATTTAAAGAATAGAAACCACAATGATTGAGATTAGGAAATGTTAGCAAGGATGTTAGCATCGGATCAGAAGAATATTAGGCTGACTCGATATGGCCATAACCTCCTTTTTGTTGATGTCGGTTAAAAAGTCTTTCCACAGCACAAAGAGTGTCAAGATATTGTGTTGACACCCTCTATCTGAAAACACGCTTAGATTTGACGTAACTTGGCGATTTTATCAGATTTTTACAACTATTCAATGTCATTACGTACTAAACGATTTAAATTTATAATACTGCATCTCACTAATATAATCGTATGAGTGGATATTTATTAAATATGACTACATAAACTATGTTCAAAGTATTTGGTGCAAATTGTCAATATATTCAAAGTGTGTTCCAAATTAGGACTGGGACAGAGCTCTTTTTGCCCAATAATTAAGAATTATTTGCGAGCATAAAGAAGTACGATCGAACAAGCTATTTGGTATACACGCAGAAATATTCACAATCCTAGTACACGGACAATATTGTTTGCAATTTTATTTTATAAAGTTTTTGTCATTAAGAAGGCTATCACAAAATTAAAGGATTCAGTTTAGGTAAATTAGACGGCATGCGGCAGTGGATGCGCAAGTGTGCATCTTGCGAGCCTCGGATTCCAGGAACAAACCAAAATGACCAAACAAGCTAAGGACCGCCCGTTCCGAGATTTATATTGATTTTTAGCATTGCATAAAACAATTGTTTTCAAGTAGTATTTTACTTTTAAATGGCCTAATTATTTTTTTCAAGCAAGGTAAGATAGTAACCTTACTTATTAATTATTTTTTTCTTTGAAATTGGATTATATCTTCATAGATAAAAAATATCACGGACGAAAAAAGGTCAGTATCTTTCTGTTTTACGGTTTTTTTTTGGTGTATTTCTGTATGAAACATAAAAAAATGGTTAAAGCATTCCAAAGTACACCACTCAATTGTACCATGGACATTTTTATATAATATAATATATTATTATATCTTTTATGCAACAAAGTATCAAATATGCCCAAAAATAGGATTTTAAGAAACATCCTTTGCAGAGACAAGGTTTTTACTCATGTATGTACGTAAACAAATTGAAATATTTGTTTAAAACATTCCCGAGAAAAATAGTCAAACTTTCTCGGGCATATTTTTTTTTTTAATTTTGTGGCCATATATAAACCATAATCACACATCAAAAATCGAGTAAAACGCTCAAATACAAGAAAAAATGTGATAGCCCTCTTAAGAGTTAGTCCCTTAATGACAAAAGCGTTATAAAATAAAATTTGGAAAAGCACTTCGCATTTGCACTTCGGCATTGGATTTTGAATATTTCGGCGTGTATACCAAATAGCTTGTTCCACCGTACATCATTCATCATAGTGTATTCACGGAGACGAGTTAGTAGAGCGCTATCTCACTCACACAATTTTTTAACTGCGATTGGTCAGTTACAAACGCTAAGGCGGTGTACACAGTGCAAGTACGTTTTAGTCTACTCATACTTCCCGTACTGTGCAGACGTGCTCTTTCATAAATATTGACGCAGAAAAATGGAAAAAGTGTATAAAGGATGTCATAGAAATAGTTGAGTCCAAAATGGATGCAATGGATAGAAATGTAGTAAGTAATGACAGAAACATTCGTAATAAATGCAGGAAACGACGACAGAGTGATACGTCGCCGGAGAGTGATGATAAGCTATAAACTTATATTATAATATAATAAAGTAAATTTAATAATTAATTCCCGGTTCCTTCATATCCATCATTTATATTAAAAAAATACCTATAAAAAATCTTACCAAATAAATGGCTCTCAAATACGACAGATGAAGCCGCAGGTATAAACTAAGCGAACTTTTAAGAAGCACAGTGTGAACGCGCATTTACTTTTGTAAGGTATTGTTAACGCCCACTGACACTAAAAAAGTTTTTTTTTGTCTTTGTCATTTGTATGATAATGTGCGAAAGAGAAGGCGCTATACTAACTCGTCTCCGTGAATACACTATAATAATGAAAATACATACACACGAATATAGAACCTGTTCCTTTCTTGAAGTTGGTTAAAATGGTGTAACAGAAGAAATTATATTTGTAATATTCTTGAGCCCCAGTCATATAATATGTTAGTAACAGTCCAAGTTACAAAAACAAGAATTTCAGTGTTCTTGTACTCTGTAATTATTTGAATTTAACAGTACCAACGGCTGATGATTTCAGAGCATTTTGACAGCCAGCCTCCTTGCGATAAAGATCAATTGAACTTTTATGTAGACAAATTAAAAAAAAGTACGTGAATTAACAATACATTAATTGAATACTATATTTACTAGATGAATATTTAATTACATTTTTTTATCTAAATGAGGCCTTAAGTAGTACCATAATATTATTTATAAAGGAATGTCAATATTATAAAAGTAGAGAAACAGCGCAGTTATCAAGCGCAATATTCGCATTTATCATAAACTTTTAGTTCAAACTATTTATATGTTTTTCTACAAAACTATCAGCTATAAATTTTTGTCAAAACTTCTAATCAGTACAGCTTTTATAATAGACATTTTGCGCTATTTTTTTTAATTTTTTGAGCTAGTAATAATTTTCTAATGCTCTATGGTTAACATCAAAGCATTTACGTTGTATATCGCATTATTCCCGATCAAATACAATAGCAAGAATGTCTCTTATTCGTAAAGATTCTAACCGGAAACTGTAACTAAGTATCTTCAGGAAATGGCTATGTATGGGATAAAATATCTATAAGAAAGTAGTTTATAGTTGTAGCTGATAGTTTATAGTAATATGTGCTCAAAAACATCAACATCTTTTCAAAGCCTGGGCCCGTAGCTTTTATAACAGTATTCCTCCGTGCGGGAAACAGACGGAGCTATACACGACGTCTAGCTCCATCTCTCTCACACCGAAGTAAGATGAAAACAATACTGGTATAAGAGCCCATGGTAGGCCTCTTGTACTAGATTAATACGTATAAAAGTCATGGAAAAATAAGGAGAAAATACATCAATATTGAGGTAATCGAAGCATACTTGCACGAGCTTGAAGAATTTTAGGAAGATTTTTTGAAGGGATAAATAGAGAGGTACAAATAAGAGGGAATAACTTGCTCATGGTACGCCCAGATAGCTTTTCAGCAAGCATATTCAACAAGAAAACTTTTTTTTGATCTCATCTTACGGCGCCTGACGCAAAACGACTTAAAGGAAAATACTGGGCCAGCGCCATGAACTACGGCTCACTCGCTCTCACTGGGCATAATAAATAAATAATTTTATACATCCACATGCGCGTTTAAATACACAATAACTGAATCCGTAGAATCGCATAATCCTGAAGCACCAAGTACGCGTTGCCGTGGTAGACTTGTAAATCTCTAAACAGACTTTGAACCCAAGTAGGCTGGAGTAAAGACAATCTCTGCAGAAGGGGGTTCATGGACGGTTCAGACCGCAAGTGCGTATGCGGCGTCTCCTCACAGACAATGGTGCCGATTCCCTTGTTTACAAACTAAACCAAATTTAAGTTCAGCGCATCTTTTTCTTTCTATTTCATTAAGAAAAGGACAGAAGATAAATTTTAGTTTAGTCCTGTCAAATTAACCAGCGCCTGACACAAGTTTAGACGTGATTAAAAAGTTGACTACTAAAATTACATCTAATTACGTCGGGTGCCGACTAATTTGACAGGACTAATATTTATCTTCTGTCCTTTTCATAATGAAATAGAAAGAAAAAGAAGCACTCAACTTAAATTTAGTTTCGTTTGTGAACAAGGGAATCGGCACCAATGGCCCACTGCGTCATCTTGCACCGCATGCCATATCACCTGCGCACCTGATGACCTACTCACTGCATCAATAAGCGGGGTTTGGGTGGTTGAGTTTTGGGCTAAACAAATTTAAACTTTTTGTCATTGACATTTAGAAGAAGACTGAATCTGTGAACTTGTGAACATTTCAGCAAGTCATCCCCTCTAAATTGCAAGATGGATTAACAATAAACTGTCTTACAAACTTCCTAATACTAAAGGACCGTACGTTTCAACCCTGCAAACTATTCGTATCATTAAACATAGTAAACTACCTTGAATTAGTTTACTAAATACTGTATGGTTACAAAAACACATAATACGATACTAAAAATCCAAATGTACAATGCAGACTAAGTCTACGCGATTAACAATACGAAAATGTGCACACAAATAATTAAAAAACAAATTAAGGAAAATATATCACTGGGTATGCGGTTTCCTTGGACAAAACAACGGAATATTTTTCACCTGGTAACACTGGGTTGGTGTTGGCAACACTGTCATTAGAGCGCGACGAGTCTTGTGTTGCAGTCGCGCCATTTTTCTTGCAGTTTCCTGTGATCTTCGTATTGTTGTTCTGTTACTTGCTTTACGGCGGGTGCGGCCTAGTAAAAAAGAATAAGTTTTATGATTAATGTGTATGTGGTATCTTCAAAATCGAACGAGGAGCTGGTGGCTAAATAATAACAGCCGCTCGGGTTGATCTTTAGGATAAGCCGTGCTTGCCTAGGTTGGTTTGCTCCTCGTTCGAGTTTCCTCCGTGCCTCAGAAAGCTCGTTAAGCCGTTGGTCCCGGCTGTCATTTGAAGATCTTTGACAGTCGTTAGGTAGTCAGTAGCCCAAAAAAGTCTGACAACAAGTCTTACCAAGGGGTATCGTATTACCCAGTACTAACTGGGTTGTGGAGGTCATATAGGCAGTCGCTCCATGTAAAATACTGGTATTCAGCTGCATCCGGTTAGACTGGAAGCCGACCCCAACATAGTTGGGAAAAGGCTAGGCAGATGATGGTATTTTCGAACCGATTTTACAATTACATGTTTGCGGCAGCGGAAATCTATCTATCATGATAGACACTGGGTGAGTCTGGGTGAGTGAAAGTACACAAATGTTTTAAATTTTATGAAAAAAAAATGATAAACCTAATTCTTAATAAAATTACTATCGATTAACAATATTATAAACAAAATGAAGATTTGCATCTCCCTTAATATACTCATATTTCGCAAAAGCCTAACAACACAACGAACATTTTTTTTTTCAGGGAATTCTAATTTTTATTTATTTAGTAGTAATAATTGTTATTTATTTACGTATCTGATGATAATGTGACATCTTTAAGTCAAAACAGTTATTCAATACTCAAATGTTATCTTACCTTCATTTTCCTCGGATCCAAATTAGCTCCAAGATTCTGAACTCCCTTAGCCAACTTGGTCAGCGGTGAGAGTACCATGTCTTTAGTAGCGCTTCCAACGGGACTAGCGATATTCTTAAACTGCCTTATAGCCGACTCACTGTGCGACTGCGCTATATTCAGCGTGATTTCATGCTGTGAGTTCGAACGCACGTGAAAATTTACCCCCTCTGATTGGCTATCGTCGAAGTTCAACTCGTTAGAACTGTGTGACAGCTTCTGAGTCAACACTAAGGAACTAGGAGGCGCTGGCTTCGCGAAAGCACCGTCCACCTGAATTAGTGGATTCTTTGACGAATCAATGTTAAACGGGTTGATCTTGCTAACGTTACTCGGCGTTTTCGAAGCTTGCTTGTCAACGTTCGTCACAATTTCAGACGGAATGAAAACCTGCGTATCATGTGGTTCAATCTTGGAGGAATACAAAGGATTCTGAATGAGGTCGCAGTCATTTTCAGCCTCGCTCTTCTGTCCGGGCTTGCCTAAGTAATGTTGGGTGTTCTCGAAGTTGTCCAGAGTCGGTTCGAAGATGTTGGTTCTATTTTCGTCATCAGAGGAGTAGTCTGAGCTCATGCCGTCGGAAAGGCTGCCCTTCTTCTTGTTGTCCTTATTTTGTCCGAGGGTGAAGATCTTCTTGGTGCGAGAAGCGCTCTGGTCAAATTTCAGCTGTAGACTAGGTCGAGCGCGCGCGTTTAGGGAGTGACTCAGTTTGTTCAACTTACTGAATTGTTCCGTCATGTTGGTCAGGGCTTTCGATCCTAGAATGAGATTATTTATTATCTTAACAAGTGTAGCAACAAATCTGCCGGAAACGTGCGACGGAAAGGTCGGTGTGGTTTCACCCGCAATGCCTTTTGAATTACTTTGTTGAGACATCAGGGCGAAATAGCGTCGTGAATTTTTGGCAGATGTGTCGCTACGTTAAGGTGTAGTTTTAAGGGCTAGGTTGAAGGAAGACAGAAATTTCAAGGAGTAATGGTCTTTAGGATGGATGAAGGGAATATTATTTCTTTCTTAACGTGAGCGTTTGTTCGCGACTTACCTACAATAAGCCGGATTTTGGAGATAGCTCGGTTGGTTACGGAACTCTTTCTTAGATTCCAAAAATCCGTGATTTTGCAATGGTCCTAGGATTTTCGCAACGAGACGATTTTTTCGATAATTCTATGACACATACAATAACACCACATGATTTTTTGACTCTGATTTACGTGTTACTTGTTTTAATTTGTAGATATTATGTTCTCTGCCTTTGTATTTATTTTACGTTAGGTAACAACGTGATCATCTGTCTAACCTTTCTCAAATGTGTCGGGGTCTGCTTCCAGTCTAGCCGGATGCAGCTGGATACCAGTATTTTATTTGATCCTCACAACTAACTGGGTAACTCGATATCATTTGTCAAGACTGGACTTTAGGGCTCCTGACTACTAAAGATCTTCGAATGACAGGGTACCAAGGGAATGATAGGGTAACTTCATAAGATAATGATTGCAATATGGAACTTACTAATAAATTGTTTTTAAATTAATACATTTATTTGTTCATATTTGTATGCTTCACGGCAAAATATAGAGAATCTAACTAAGTACAAATATTGTAACATCTAACAAACTGTGTAACTATCTATGTTTACAAATAAAAGTTTATTTCTTATTCCCACAGTTAGCTAGTCACTAATTACAATCTAGTAATTAATTTTTTACACCAAGAGGATAAAGCAGTGTCTTGTATCGTGGGCGCTATATTGAATACCACACGTAACGAAGGGTTCTAGGTTAACTCCCGAGCGCACCGAGGGTTTTCTTTGTTAACTACTGAGTAAAGCGAGAGATCTAGAATTCTAACTGCGGCGAGATTTTCCAGCCCGCCCAAGAAGACGAAGATAAAAATATCACCGAGGAAAATTTTCTTCTTTTCGCTCCTACTGTGTGATATAGTTTACATTCTAATTTTTAGTTGAGGTTCCAAATTCAAACCACGTTATTGACCAGCGAGTGATAATATAACATTATTGCCCGGTATAGGGCAATAATAACTTGTTTTCTGTTAGGTTTACATGTGACATTACCAAGCAGGCTGTGTGAAAAGAGATGTACTAACGGTCTGCGATTCACTGTCCATTAGTTCACTTGTACTTGCTACCACGTTGCGATGCAGTATGATCGGCTGGGACACCCGTTTCAATATGCCTTTTAGTATTCTCTTCTTCGATGGCGTACAGTCTTCTGGTAGGATAGAGGGAGAAAGGAAATTGTAGGGATGGTGGACGACTATAGGTGCTAACATTTTTCTAGTTTCTCACTCTGACACTACACAGATTAGCTTATATAGGTAGAGTTACCTACACTATGACTGATTAAACGAAGGACATATAATAAGGGAAAAAAACAGCTGTATGCTTGCATAACTCGACAAAATGTAGGGAACAGGTTGTTCATTTTCATGAGTACACACGGCGGCACAACAAGCTTTACATTTTCAGCATAACGTGGCCTCGTTTTATAAAATACAAAACTGGTTTTGTATGGTTTGATCAGTCGTCGTGCGTACTCCCTTTAAGTATTTCTCTCGTTTAACTACTCATAAAGATGATCTCCACCAAACTGGAATTCAGAAACTTAAGTTACATTCCATAACCACGAACGCCGGGTTGCACCACCAATCACTTCAACTTATGGTGGTTGCGTCAGGGTGGCCTGCGAAATTCAAATTTTCTTACGTTTTTTGCAATTTGCAGGTCATAGTCAGGTTGTATGTTGATGAAAAATGAGTCGCGCCAGTAACACGTATGTAGTTATAGAATCACAATCATGAAAATCATCAATATCCATATGTCCCCCCATCATAGTGAATTCCATTTCTATGAATATTTCATGAAAAAGTCATTCAATGGGGTTAAGTGAACTTAGAGTGTTGCATAGATGATTTTCATGATTGTGATTCTATAACTACATACGTGTTACTGGCGTGACTCATTTTTCATCAACATAAAACCTACCACTGATCTGCAAATTGCAAAAAACGTAAGAAAATTTGAATTTCGCGGGCTAACCTGACGCAACCACCTTAACGCTAAAGTTTTGTAAAACGGCGCTCTCCCCTAGGTCATGTTTATAACATATAACGATGTTATTAAATTCGTTTCGTGTTAAATGTTTTTAGCGATGGCAAGTAGGCCTCACTCATCATTCTAGTTTTTTGCCACGCAGTCTAAGTTGATTTCCTCGTTAGCAATGGGGCAGGTACTCACGGCAACCAATCAAGCTATGCAAAACCAAATTAAGTTGATCTCTCATTGTACGGGATGCTCATAAAAAGCGAGGTCAGGTTATATTGGATATGTATAGCTTGATATGTCACCGTGTGTTCATCTCATGTTTATACGGGGTGTAAACGAACTATTCACATAGCCGTTAACCAAGCATTATGTACATCAAACTAAGTAACTTTACGCAAAAATTATTGCTGGGAATCGACTTTTTTTTTTGGGGTGAAAAATCACGTTTTACGGTAGGACTCAATGTAAGGCATTCAAAACATTGTTCTGATGGATGGATTGAATAGTACGGGGGTCGTGAAGGTGTCTTAAGTAAAAAAAAAAAAATGTATTAAAAAAAAAACCTGTGAAAAAGTTGGAACTTGACCCCCAATATCTCCGTAACTAGAAGGTTCCCAGGTAGGGTCTAGAAAAAAATATATCGCAATGATGGGGAGGGCAAGTGCCTTTCGGCTTCGTTATGAGTCTTTTTACACCCTTTAGATAAAATCTATAAAACAATGAAGAACTCACCAACACTCCGAATGTCGGCTACGAGTTGCGTCTCGCTAACGTTGCGCGTGAGTGTGGGCAGGCGCGACAGGTCCAGGTACAGCGAGGACCGCGCGCTGCCGGCCTGGCCCGGGGGGACCTGCGCAGGTCCAACATTGCTATTTAGTTGCAGACACTTTATATTGACCCAGTATTCAAATTCAGCATTGGAACTCGGTAGTACATCACCAAAATAATCAGTGGTCTGTTCAAATTTAGTATTGGTAATGCTGAATGCTCTACTGACATCAGTTTGGGGCTGAGAAAAGTTGTAAAGCTGTAAAGTTCTTCATGCCCCAAAGAAAAGGGCAGCAGCGCACCAGACACAACACCCGTCTGGTTGGAGGATCCTCCCTTTTAGGGGATGAAGAACTTTACACCCTGTTCTTCTCATCCCCAAATTGGTGCCCCGACGTGGCGATTATGATGATCCTTTTAATGATGGCGATTTTAATCGGTGCGATACTCCACATACTTCATCAGCACTGGAGTGTGATTTATTTGCCTCAAGATGGGTTTCTTGTGCTTGTTCTGTGAGAGGATGGACGAATGATGACTTATTCTAGTTTATTTTAAGTTTTTTTTTGTATTTGTGTTGTTTTTGTGTAGTTTATGTTATTCTTTTAATTGTGCAATATCTTGAATTTTCGTCTGTTATGTTGTTCGTGTTTTCTCAAATAAATAAATTGGATATTAGACGCTGGACTGGATTGATAAGTGTTTACATTGGTCCAATTCCAATCCATAGTCTATATCTACATATCTGGCGTTGGAAACATCAGCCATAAGTTTTTTAATAATTTCAAAAATACAAGTTGGATTACCTTTGATTTTCTCTTCTCCAATTTGCCTCCATCATGGAACGGTATCGGCGACAGCTTGGCGACATCACGCGCCACCATCAACGACTCACAGATCGCGTGTAACGATTCTAAAAAAAGGTTTTAGTTGAATTGATTTGGGTAAGCCTATATTTTTTTTTGAAGTGAAACTTCTAATGCGACTTCCAACAAGGTTGCGTTAAACGCTTAACGCTACCATGGAGGGGGTATGAAAGCACTGTTGCGTTAAACGTTCAATGCTCCTGGGTAGGGGGAATAGAAAGAGACAGCGAGAGTAAATGCGTCACATTACGAAGTTTTACTTCTTCCGCGCAGAGGGACTCCACGCAGTATTTTTCTTGTTAATGGTGTCTCGCATAACCGAACTACCATGGGGGTAAGTCTCCGCGCAAACGGGCCACCGGTGGCAGGCGACAAGCTATTTACATGATTTTTAAAATGTTTTGTATAAAATCGCTGCACACATGTAGCGAGTGGCGCCCGCAACACAGTGGCCCCGACACGCTACCACCGGTGTCGAAATATGAATAAATACCGACCACTCGCGGCAGTCACGTTTACGCAGAACCAAAGGGCGTGGCGCGAGATAGCTACCGGTGGCCCTCGGCGGAGCCTAATGCCTCCAGCCAGGAGCAAAAAAGCTTGTAAACTAAGCGACTACACACTTAGGGCACCCCCTGTGGGGTACGAGCCTCGGCTTAGGGTGAGGACAGTAAGGGCCAGGCTGGAATGCAAGTTTGAGACGCACACCGCACCTTGTATACTCGTTATTTTAATGAAGTATGTCATGGTGTTAATATACTTCTTTAAGTAAACATGTTTTTCCTTTTTTTGTATTGGTACCCTGTTTTTATACGGTCATGTAATTTGTACCTTTTAATGGGGAAGGCAGGTCAAAGCTCAAGATGGCGTGTCCATAGCTTAGTCCCAATCTGTCCAATGAGATCAAGCTATTTTGAAGTAAAAAATGACAGTGATAGATTTTCAACCAATGACGATGCTTGGTACAAGCTATTCTAGCGCCACTAGAGTCACAGTTGCCTTCCCCATTGTGTTTGTGTTGTGCTGTCTTTTGTGTGCACTGAATCAATGGTTTATCTATCTATCTACCTATCATCTCGTCGCGCGTGTTGATGACCACGGCCATGTTGTTGAAGAAGCGCAGCGAGGTGGAGCGGAACATGTGGAAGTAGCCCGCCTCGCCGGCCTGGCTGTAGCTGATGCGGATGCAGTAGATTGGTTCTGTACCGCTTTTGCGGGCCACGTTGAATAGCTGGACACAAGAACAAGACAAAAATCGTAGGTTATTCAAATTTTTAAATATGTCTTAACAGCAGCCATTGAATGACTTTTTCATGAAATTGTCATGTAAATGAACTTAGAGGGTTTTATTAATGAATTTAATGGTTATAACTCTGAAGCCATATTTGTTACGGTCGCAAATTATATTTTAATCAACATACATCCCGACACTGACCTGCAAATTGCAAAAATCTAACCACTCTGGGAGTGCCGACAGAAGTGAAACCTTTTTTTTTTCAAGATTCTGTATTATTTTTAGAAAATACTTCTGCATAAGTGTTTTACTCATATATTTGACTATACATTGTATTTTTTTTAGGCTTGTAATATTACAAGCCTTAAAAGTAGCTAAGTAGCAATACGGCTAACTCCGGAACCAAAAAAAAAAAACGTTTTTTTTCAACATTCTGGATTATTTTTAGAAAACATTTTTGCATAAGCATTCTACTTATATTTGACTATACACTGTATTATTTTTGGGCATGTAATATGTAGCAATACGGCTAACTCTGCAACGAAAAAGAGGTCGTTTAACGGTGTCGCGAGTTCAATTGTTTTTCCCCATCTCAAAAATGCTCAACGGACTTCAAAAACGTAACTTAAACGGGCTACCCTGGTGGTTCCACTTTAAAAGGCAGTCATTAGACTTTCGATGCGATATTAATCAAAAAGAGCTTTATTTCGACGTGATAAAAGAGTAAAAGACATAATTCGCCTCATTTCAGTTCGGATGACGTAACTCAATACCGCGCCGAACTAAATGTTGCAAAACGTGATCAGCACAAGCCAATTCTGCGTCTGTAAGGGTGGTCGCTCTCTAAGACAACAGTTGGCTGTAAAGCCACTTGATTTCATTCGGCGTGCTGCACATACAGGGTGGAAGGGACATCCGACGCACAAACGTTTGCCACGTATTTAGTACATCAGTCTGAACCCCCCACAAAAAAAAACACTTTTTCCTACAAAAATGCAATACCTTCTTCTTCGTCGACACACTCTTGGCAGAGTGGTCGAGGTCGTCACATCAGGGGTGGTGGCTACCTAGCAATACCTACACAGGCAAAATATATGGAATAGCAGATTTTTTTAACCGACTTTCTTCAAAAAGGAGGTTGTTCTCAATTCGGTTGTATGTAATACGCCGACGTAAAATTCGATGTCCTTTCCAGGCTGTATATTAAGTACAGACATCAGTATCTGGTATAAATTTCAACTTGCTGGAACGGATGGACCGTTCCTGAGAAAATAAGGGTTCCTTTTTTTACCTTTTGAAATACGGGACCCTAAAAACCGCTTTTTTCTACAAAAGTCCAATACCTACACAGGCAAAATGTATGGAATAGCAGATTTCGTTTTAATATGCCGACGAAAAATGTATATTTGTATGCTGAACACGCGGTAACCGTTTGTATGTTGGTGTCCTTTCCAGGCTGTGTATTAAGATCAGCCTGATTTGGCTGGATTCTGTACAAAAACTGCAAAATACCGCTCGATTTTAACCAAACATGTGTTTGTACACTGTAACTCACGGTGGTATTGTTAGCGTCGAAGGGCCCCAGCTCTATGAGCGTGATGTTAGCTAGCGGCACGCGCTGCACGCCCAGCAGCCGGTCCGACGTCTCGTCGTAGTCCGCCACGTAGTACGCGTCGCTTGTCAACACTAGGACGCTGTCCATTTCTGTCTCTTGAGGGTCGCCGGTACTGTGAAACGACAATTATGTATTTTTGAAGTGAAAACTTAAAAAGAGATAGGAAGCATTATACAGTGTTAATCTAATCTTGAAGCCACCATTGAAGGTTTCCCTTCTACCACGTGTGAATTGTACACATGTTTTTTTATCAGATTAGTCTATAGGTAATATTGCTTGTCATAACTTTTTTTTTACGGTTTAGAAAACATCAAATTACTTCTCCCGCTCTGGGCAGAGCGGAAGGCAGTGACAGACTTGCACTCACTAAAACCCATTCATGTTCCTTCCTTGCCCTTTGTGTTCCAGGGCCGCGGTATCTCTTTCGAACAGTCCCGCAGCCCTCTACTATTTTCCCTTGAATTTTAACGAATGTTAGGGATACTGACATGATCTTACCTACTGCTTGTTTAAGCCCGACCCTTGTTGAATCGAACGGCTACGACATTTTATTTAATCCTAATCCACAGTAGTTACATACAAAACTGAATACCTTACAGTGGATCTCAAACGTAACAGCGGTTTCAGACGAGCGTATAAGCTAAGTACCGACTTCGAGCACCACTTTACGCGCATCACAAAATCGAACGCGCTTACACGGACATATCCCAGCGTGTTCGCTTAATTATAATGACAGCTATCAGCAAAAGTGACGACTTGTCTCACGATTCTCGCTTATACACACGTCAACTCTCTTGCGTGTTCCGCGAGTGGCAAAAGACGCGCGTCGCAAAAAGAGCTTATACGCGCCGAAAAAACGCGTATCTCTAACCACCCTAAATGTCTTACTCTGAATACAGTTCTAATCAAATTGGCCTAGTGGTATACAAGTGTACCAAGAGTTTTGAATCAACTAACTTGGGATCAGCATCGATGAGCCCCCAGGAGCCCAGCACGGGTTCCGTATCTACGAGCAGCTTCTTACAGTCGTCTATCAGAGACTTCACGTGTTGTGCCATTGCCGCTGTGTCGGGCTCCGATTGGTCCTGTAAGAAATAATCTTAGGATGGAGGCCCTAATTCCAATTTATTTGAGGTTGGCGAAGCTAGTCTCATTTTTCCATACCTCTTCAGCACCATAAATACAAGGTTTAAAAAACCGATTACCAATACTATATCTAAGCATTCTTTAGAATTAAGTAACATTGAAATAATATTCTATTCGTGCTAATGCGATCTTAAGAAAGCAGACGCTCCATTTTGGAAGTATACTAAAATTGCGATATAATAAAAAAATACTTTACATCAAAAAGCGAGTAAAAGCATGCAACTAAAAGAAACTTTAAGGAATTCGACACGTTCTGATTATAATTAACTGATTGAAATAGGGACGTGCACAATGATACGCGATTTGTTCAAATGGACCAATGTTAGATTGGGAAGAACTGCAAACCAGGTGTTAAAGTCAAGCGTATATTTTGCGAATTCTTGCGGAATCGCGCCGACTTAAACATGTCTATACCAGCTGATCGGGGATGGTTCGTTGTAGTGTTGCCCAAAATCGGTCTTTGTCTTACGAAAATGCAAGAACAAGACTAAGACTGCAAGACCAAGACAGATTTTTCCGTTTAGCAGTTCCCGCTAGTCTGTAATTACTTCTGCAAATATAAAAGCGCACACAAAGCACGCAATGAAAAGATTTAGCGAGTTTAAAGCCCAAAATCGGTCTTGGTCTTGTTCTTGCATTTTCGCAAGACGAAGACCGATTATGGGCAACACTAGTTCGTTGCCTTCCCGTCATTTCGTGTGTAGCGATATGACACGTTGTATACAGGGTGTACACAGACTCTTCACGAAGCTGTCAACCAAGCATTATGTACATCAAACTAAGTAACTTTACGCAAAAATTAGTGCTGGGAAATGACTTTTTTTTGAGCTGAAAAATCACGTTTTACAGTAGGACTCAATGTAACGCACTCAAAACATTGTGCTGATGGATGGATTGAATTGATTAGTAAGGGGGTTCTGGAAGTGTTTAAAGTAAAAATCTTACATTAAAAACATGATGCATTTAAAAAAAAA
Organism: Lycophotia porphyrea; assembly: GCA_950005105.1. Lineage (NCBI taxonomy): Eukaryota > Metazoa > Arthropoda > Insecta > Lepidoptera > Noctuidae > Lycophotia > Lycophotia porphyrea. The sequence continues at coordinate 5,084,951 of OX465404.1, read as the reverse complement.
ACTTATGAAAAATTTGGAACTTTGACCCCCAATATCGTGGCCCCCAGTATTCGTAACTAGAAGGTTCCCAGGTATGGTGTAGAACAAAAAAATGATCGCAATGACGGGGAGAACAAATGCCTTTCGGCTTCGTTAAGAGTCTGTTTACACCCTTTATCTAAATAAGACAAGCTGCACATGCACGCACGTTGAACATAAGAACCTTGACGGACGTGCACCGGCCGCCGTCCACGTCGGGCACGATGAGCTGCTCGGGGATGGTGCGCGACTCGCCCGTCATCACGTCTATGGCTACTTGCCGGAGCGCGTCCTTGAATGTTGAGAGGTAGTATCTGGAACAAGTTTTGAATGTTTAAATGAAATAATTTCTTATGGGTACTTACTCGTACCTGGCACAAATATCTGTGTAGTCCTGCAGGCTCGAAGGCACCTAAGGGGGCTTTTCCACCTAAGATGTGCTATGGAGCTATGCTGCGAAGATGGGATAGCTAGGCTGTGAAACTATGTGGCCGTTTCCACTGATACTAAGCTATGTAGCGGTGCGAGTAAGATGCGCAGCTCGAGCTATGCGATGTATCGATAGTAGGGAAGCGGCGAGGGCGACCATCCATAGCACGCATCCTTATATAAACATATCTTAGTTGAATCCGTTTCCACCAATACTAAGCTATGTGCACCGATAAATATGATTGGTGGATATCAAACGTATCTATAGCAACAAAACATAGCACATCTCTGGTGGAAAAGCACCCTGAGAAGCCGAATCCTACCGGCTTCTCTTCGGGAACATAACCGTTAACGTTGTGTATATTGTTGTCAAATAGTATATTATATGCACATATTATGTCGGTATCACATCACAGACATTTGATACACCATAGGATTGAAAACATTACAAAAATGCCTACATTTTTCATGCCAACAAAGAAAGCAACAGGTGCCAGAATTTAGAACTAAAATCGTATGTCCGCGCACGCGTTTCCTAGCGGCTGTAGCCCTGACTCTTGTACTAGGAGTTCATGTATCACAAGAGCCTGGCTTCTCAATATACAGGGAACTATGTCAAGGTGGTTTAGTACTTGTAGATGAATCATTAAGAATGTTAAGTTTGTAATGGCATTTCAGAATAACTCTTTAACAGTTAAAGTACCTGTAAAACGTCTAACTGAAATTAGCCGGTGGTAAATGGTACCTTGAATGCCACAAAATACAATTGGAAATCATTATGAGGCACACGTATTTTGGTGTGGTGTCAAGCCCACGATAAGACCACAGATTTAGGTAGAATCACACACAAACACAGTTGAAGGTATAACACAAAGCCTGCCAGGGCTGCGGGACTGTTCGAAAGAGATACCGCGGCCTTGGAAAAAAATGGTTCTCTGTAAAGTTGGTTTACGGACGATAGTTTAACGTGACAACGTCAGAAAATCGAGTGGAAGAGAGATAGATGCGGCGCAAGCGTACAATGAGTGTAACGGGACAATGCGCGTTACGGGACAATGCGCGTTACGGGAGAATGAGCGTAACGGGACACTTTTTCGTGCATGCAGCCGGCGTTCATCGATTTATTAGACGTTGGCACGTCAAAAAAGGTGTAACACAATGGATCAGCAGAAGATAGGTCAAAACTGCTCCAGAATTTGTGGAAGCCTACAAGTATTTACAACAGCCAACATTACAACATTTGACAGCAAAATTATTTATAAGCGTAGAAAGTGTCAAAAGTACACGCATTGCATCAGTTATGTAAATTCTTTGAAAAAACGTGTAACGCTACAGAAAGTTATAAAAACAAAAGCGCTAGCAGCCTTTTGGAAGAAGGAAGCCTGTTTAAGTGTAAAATCAAATCAAAATGCACGGATCAGCATTTTTCTGTATTTTTATCTCTTTCTACTCGTTTCTGTAAATGGGATTTTGATGAGATAAGAAGAGACAACATCACGTTTGTTATCACCGAAAGGTTAGGTAGAGGCCTAATCTTACAGCCACATTTTGCCAGTTATGTTAGTCCCAGCTAAAAGGGGGCGAGCTTAATGCTATCAACCCTATTGATTGGCCTGTTGGTCTAGTGGTTAGTGACCCTGACTGCTAGGACGGAGGTCGTGGGTTCGATTCCTACACAGGACAAATCAGTGTGCGATGAGTACGATTATTTGTTCTGTGTCTGGGTGTATAATTTATCTATAATATGTATGTATTTAGCAATATATAAGTATGTTTATCAGTTGTCTGGTTGCCATAGTACAGGCTCTGCCTAATTTGGGATCAGATGGCGGTGTGTTGGTTGTCCCAAGATATTATTATTATTATTTATTAACCCGGTGATAATCCAGACTCCGTGGCGCTACTGGGAAATCCCTGATGGAAAAACTTAATAACACTTTGCCCGACCTGGGTATCAAACCTCAGGTCCTCAAGCTCAGCTGTCGCGCTTGCGACCGCTAGACCAACGAGGTGGCCAGAAAGAGACAGTTAAACAGAAAAACGAATGAACCATGCAAGTAGATCTGATGTTGAAGAATTCAGCCAAAGAGTGCCAGCTAATTGTTGACGGAGAGGAGGTCAAGAAAAGCAAAACTTAAGAAGAAGGGTCACGATCCATAGAAAATTTACCCAGGCCCGACACAAAAGGAACGTAACTCAGTTATTTTGTAATATTACATATAACCGAAATAAATTAACACTATTCTGAGTATCAGTGGCTGACACCTCCATATTGCCGTTCTATTTTGTTCAGGCTAAATATATTGAAATATTATTTTTTAATTAATTGTAATTATATCTATTTAAAATGACGCCAATTTAGATAAAAACACAAAAATAGACAGTCGTCAACCTTTTAGGTAAAATATTTCTAGTGGACACTATACAGGGTGATTTTTGAAAGTGGGCGTCGATGGCCAAATCCGAAACTATGAGGGATAGAGTAAAATACTAAAACGAGTCTCGAGCCCGATTTTGATAAAAACTAGAACTGCATCATTAGATTTTTGAAAAAGGGGTTTAAAAAGAAACCCCTGAACAAGACGCAAATAAGGCATAAGGCAAAATTTTGGTGTTAGCCATTAATTTTGAATATAAAAAATATATATTTTAGCTATATTTAAAATAACAAAAAAACTGAGATATGTCTCATTCGTGTCGGGTCTGGGTCACAAATGACCGTTCTTCTTTGATTAGTTATAAAATAATTCGAATGGACTGACCTCCCCATTCCGTATGCTATCTCCGCACCCACGAATTCGCTAGTCAACCCATGACCGAAGTAACTCGGCATCATTTCTAACTTAGGCCTCTCAGTATCCATATTCTCAACCACCATCAAAGAAGCAGTCTTAACATCGCGCCAAAAACTGTCAAACGTCTCAACGGTCGCCATCTTAACTTCCTGTCCGAGCAAAATGTCTATGGCGCATTGCGTGATTTCGTCGTTAAAATGGCGGATGATGAATCTGAAAAATTGTTTGTGGTATTTGTACCCTGGACCCTAAATTATATGGGTGGGTTTATTTGAGGTAAGGGGTTACCTGTTAGCGGATGCGACGCCATCTTTCATTAGTCCTGTGAACTTCCTCTCGCCTGTTCTTGTGTAGTCACCCTGCAAAAAAAAAAAGAACATGTGTGCAATTCACGTGTGGTAGAAGTGAAACCTTCAAAAATAAACTTCAAGATAAACTTGCTTCCTATCTCATTTTCTCCCACATTAAATCTTATGAATTTATGTGTCCGTCTCTTTTTACTGTCACTTTTTCGTTTCATCGACTTTCAAATCACAATGTCAAAATCAAATGCTAAAGAAGATTTCACTTCAAAAATATGTATGATAATTCCATCAGGTATTAAGGATTAGTATTAAACATTGAATGAGTTTTGGATGCGCTATCAAACACGCTAGGAATAGAAGTAAATATGGTTATAAAATCTTGTTTTTATTTTACTTGGTTTAGCTACTGCTATACAGTGACACCAGTAAGTATAGAGAATTAAATGCAAGAGCGCGGAAATTTAAATAATAATAATTTTATTATACCTTATAGTTGGTTCCATGTAGTTAACTTGATTTTATGAATTCATCATATAAAGTTAGTTACTTTCCTTCCTAGACTAAAGCTGGCACTTTTATTTTTTTTAATTTCTTAATGTTACTCAGAATCCCAAGTCTGACAATCATTCTTACTACCAGCGATACGATACACCACAGTCAGATTAGTAGTCGCTTCTTGTATAATACTGGTTGCCAGCTGGGTCAGACTGGAAGCCGACCCCAAGGTCAGCGGTATGTTGTTGAGAAAAGGTTAGGCAGACGGTTACCTTCAGCGCCTTAGTGCCCGCATATTGGCGGGAAATGACGTCTCCGTTGTCCGCCCACATGGTGAGGAAGGCTTGTCGCAGCGAGGGAGGTAGGCCGAGCCCAGGCGTGCCCAGTCCGAGGCGGCACAGCTGTAGCTCGAGCACGTATTTTGCTATCGCTGTCTGTGGAATGAAATAAGCATTAAATACAAGAAAAATGTTAATTAATTAACCTTTCAAATAATTCACTAATAGGATCTCGGTCAAATCATGTCTGTCAAGTTCCGCTGGCTAATTGAATTGATCCTGCATTTATAAAGGGCGTAAATAGACACTTAACAAAGCCGAAAGGCACTTATTCTCCCCGTCATTGCGATCCTTTTTTTGCTCTAGACCATATCTGGGAATCTTCTAGTTACAGAGATATTGGGGCCCAAGTTCCATCTTTTTCACAAGTTTTTTTTTTTTAAATACATGTTTTTATACATTTATTTTACTTAAGACACCTTCACGACCCCCGTACTATTCAATCCATCCATCAGCACAATGTTTTGAATGCGTTACATTGAGTCCTACCGTAAAACGTGATTTTCCGTCCCAAACAGAAGTCGTTTCCCAGCAATAATTTTTGCGTGTTACGTGCTCTGCCTACACCAAATCGGCTGAATAGCGACATGATACCTAATTACGTACAATGGACATTTCTACATGAAATTGCAACACAGCGACTTTGCTGACTCGACGCCTCTTTTCTCCGCCGATCACCTACTTTGAAGTAATTTGGACCTGCCGATGCTGCATCTTCGTTTCACCATCATTTAACACTATATCGTTGCAATAATTAATTAGGCACTTCGGTACTAGCATCGTCCAAGTCTAGACTTAAGTTTTTATATTGTAAATTGAAAAGTAACTTAATTAAATTCTTCTTTAATGTTACTTAGTTTGATGTACATAATGCTTGGTTAATGGCTTCGTGAAGATTCTTTTAATGCCCTGTATATTATGTGACTTAATATAAAAATAACATCACGCCTACGACCCCGAAGGGATGGGCACAGTTGCACCTAATAGTACGCACGAACAATCAAGCTCTACCAAACCAGTTTATGGGGATCTCTCATTGTACGGGAAATCTATAGTAATCGAAACCTAGTTAAATACTGGAAATGTATATGTGATGACGTGTCGTCGTGTTTACACCCACGTTTCGCCAGTTATGTAATAAAAGGCGAGTCTATTTTATTGTGATTAGAGTTAGCGTCAACGCGTCTCCCTTGTGACGTCACATACCTGCACCACATTGGTTCTGTCGAGGCAGTCGATGCAGTTGACTCGGAACACGCCAACCTGCGTACAGATGAGGCCGCGGTCGTCTCGCCAACAGAACCGCATATCGCCTATGACGTCAGCGAGGGCGTTGATCAGGATGTTCACATTTTCGTAATGCATGCCACGGCTTAGGATGGAGGAAAATTAATTTAGTGATCGTAATAAAAAAACGAATATATTATGTAACTAGCTGATGCCCGCGACCTTCGTTCACGCAAATTATGACAAAAAATATGACTTCCTTTTTTGAATACAATTTAGTTACCAATTTCAAGAATTTTAATTTTTTTGCAAGGAACTCCAATTCTTATTCTAAAATAAAAGTGGCCTATGTTAGACCTTATAACATCAGCTATCTTTCGGTAAAAGTCTCGTCAAAATCGGTCGAGCCGTTTGAGAGATTAGCCGTTACAAAAAAGACAGACCAACAGACAAAAATTGTTATAAGTACCGTAATTACCGTATATACTTTCATATGCATTCAGTAAAAAGCTGTTATTTTGATATTACAAACAGACACTTCAATTTTATTTATTTGTATAAATGTATAAAGGGTGTAAACAGACTCTTAACGAAGCCGAAAGGCACTTGTTCTCCCCGTCATTGCGATCATATTTTTGTTCTAGACCATACCTGGGAACCTTCTAGTTACGGAGATATTGGGGGTCAAAGTTCCAACTTTTTCACAAGTTTTTTTTAAATACATGTTTTCAATGTACGGTTTTTACTTTAAACACCTCCAGGACCCTCTTACTATTCAATCCATCCATCAGCACAATGTTTTGAGTGCGTTACATTGAGTCCTACTGTAAAACGTGAGTTTTCAGCCCAAAAAAAAAGTCGTTTCCCAGCACTATTTTTTGCATAAAGTTACTTAGTTTGATGTACATAATGCTTGGTTGACGGCTTCGTGAAGAGTCTGTTTACACCCTGCATAGATGAGGAGGGATAAAACGCATGTGACTAAAAGAGTGATGGACATGAATGTGATGGATGAAGAAGGAGAGGAAGGCCATAGAAAAGATGGATAGATTTTGTGAGGAATGATATAAAAGAGAAAGGAGTAAATGTTGCCGTGACGTCTGACAGAGCAGAATGGCAGAAGAAAACGTGTTGCGCCGACCCTTTTTTTTTTTTTTGTACGGATGTGAAATCATCAAATGACTTAAGGGAGTGTCAGACTTGTACTGACTAAAACCCATCCATGTTCCTTCCTTGCCCTTTGTGTTCCAGGACCGCGGTATATCTTTCGAATAGCCCGCAGCCCTGGCGTTGCGCCGGCCCCAAATAGAATGGGACAATGGCAGGAAAATGATGATGAATAAAAAAACAAATACAGCAGTTTTCCACTCCAAAATTGAGCAGAAATCCCATTCCACACATTCATCACGTGTGCACACAATGCTTACCAGAAGACAATTTCGAGCATGATTGTGGCTGGTTCGACTGAACCGAAGAAACCATGGATCGACTGTGTGAAAAATGATATAGCTAAAAAGGGGGGGTGACTAGTAATAGAGAGGTATGAAAGAAGAAAACCTGCTGCGACGACCCCAAATAAATGAACTGAATGATGACCTGGTAAAAATAATCTTTACTCACCAATACTCATGAAAGTCAAAAGTAGCATAGATAACATCAGGACTGTTGTACTTCAGCACATGTTCGCCATACGCCTCCCATATGATCCGCTCCCGACCTTGCTGGTCCACCAAGTTCACTATACACACACTCTTGTAGAGTTTCAGCTCTTCCTCAAAGTGCTTCTTGAAAGCGGTGTGGGATTCTTCTTCAGCTGTCGAAAGTAGGGTTTGAGTAATATTTTTTAAAGGTACTAAAACTTAGAACAATCTTGGACCATATTATAATCATGGCACAGCGTCATATTGGATTGTCGATTGCTTGTATTTTTTGAAAAATGGCCCTATTTGGCCTAAAATAATGTTCAAACTCTGTTTCAAAAATATCAATATACATTTAGAAAAATTACTTTAGAGTCTTGGGCTGCAACTTTAACAAAGTAATTTTAATCGTTCTAAAATGAATTTAATTTATACTGCCATAAAGTTGACATTTGTTTAATTGTAATAGCATCAATTAGAAAGAGGGATTTTAAACAGACAGGCTTCTGATATGGAAACTTGAAGAACTTACATCGATCGAGGCGCGGTGGTGGTCTGAACTTGTACTCCGGTTGACTCCAAAAGATAGGCACTGAGCCGCGGACCTGTTGGGGAACGAACACTTATGAATTTTCTCACTACATAAACGCATGCCTAGACTAGAATGCTGGGCTGTGATGAAGATGGACGAAAAAAGATTGCATGTAGCAGAGATGTTGAGGTGGATGTGTGGAGTGACCAGAATGGATAAAGGAAGGCGCCAGTTACAGAAAACTTAAAAGGGAATTCAACTGTGATGGTATGGGCATGTGATGAGGAGTTACGAATAGCATGTGACTAAAAAAGTGATGAAAATGTTGATGGATGAAGAGGGAGAGGAAGACCAAGAAAACGATGGATGGATTGTTGGATTGAGAAGTGATATGAAGGAAAAAGGAGTAAATGATAGCGTGACGGTTGACAGGGGAGAATGGAAGAAAAATACGTGTTGCACCGACATAACATGACAGAAAGGCAGGAAGATCATAACATAAATTCACGCCAGTGTCCTATGGGGGCAGGCAGAAACTACAAAACGTCACGCTAAGATCTTTTTTTTTTTTTTTTTTTTTTTACGGATGGGAAATCATCAAATGACTTCTCCCGCTCTGGGCAGAGCGGAAGGGAGTGTCAGACTTGTACTGACTAAAACCCATCCATGTTCCTTCCTTGCCCTTTGTGTTCCAGGGCCGCGGTATCTCTTTCGAACAGCCCGCAGCCCTGGCAGGCATCGGCCCTTGCGGGCCCCTCCCTATTTGCTGACATCTCTTTGAGGCGCGCGTGGAACACGAACGCGCCGTCAACACGGCCTGTCGTCAAAAGACGGACGGACGGCGAGCTAGCCCATTACTCTCCGTCCACAGGTCCGCGTCTACGGTGGCCGGAAGCCACCACGTGACCCCCGACGCCCGAGGCGTCTCCCGCGGCGGCTGGGACGAGAGGTTCTCTCCCTCTCACGCTCCGCCACCTCCTTCGCTAGCATGACTGCTTCGCAGAAGGAGGTGACGGCGTCCCATTCCCTTTCGCTCCGGACCATGGACTGGACCAGGGCCGGACGCGATAGGTCGCCGCCGCCAATCGCCGCTACGAGGACACGGCGGTGCTCCGCCCAAGCGGGGCAGACCTCTACCGTGTGCTCCACCGTATCCTCTGGGCGGCCCTCACAGTGGTAACACCCGGGCGTTTCCTCCCGCCCGATTCGGTGCAGGAACCTCCAGAAACAACCGTGTCCGGTGAGGACCTGCGTCAGGCGGAAGGTGAGGGTGCCGTGGCCCCTCTCCAGCCACTCCTCAAAGAGGGGACTTATCGCCACTATTGTGGCGTGCCCTGCACGGGGTTGCGATAGTCGCTCTCTCCATGTCGCCATGAGATCGCGCCGGAAGTCTGTCCGCAGTGCGACAATTTGCCGCGGCAGCGGAGTTTCCCCCCGGCGTAGTGCCTCTACGCGCCACTCATGTAGGCGCGCGAGGACTATCGCCTCCAGATCCCATGGCGGCAATCCAGCAAGGAGGCTCGCTGCCTCGCCGGAGATCGTGCGGTACCCCCGGACTAGCCTTACGGCTACCACCTTCTGGGGCGCGTTCAGGTAGTGGGCGGCTCGCCGCCTTAAGGAACGCGCCCACACCGGGGCCCCGTAAAGGGCCATCGACCGCACGACCCCCGCGTAGAGCCTCCGGCAGGAGGCGTTTGGACCCCCCAGGTTGGGCAGGAGCCGCCTGAAGGCAGCCCCGGTCCGTTCCAATTTGGGGGCCAAACGTCGGAAATGCTCCACGAAGTTCCACCGGCTATGGAGGACGAGCCCTAGGTATTTCAACGTCGACTCGACGCCGATGGGAACCCCTCCCGCCGTTACTATGGATCCCGACGGTGGCGCATTCCGAGGCCCATGAAAGCACATGGCCTCGGACTTGTGCAAAGCCACCTCGAGACCCAATTGCCGGATCCTCTCCACGACTATCGCAACCCCGCGTGTCATAAGTTCGGCCGCCGCCTCGTACGACCTCCCCTGCGCCAGCACCAGCGTGTCGTCAGCGTAACAAACTACGCTGACGCCACCAGGGAGGTCGGCGCGCAGCACCCAGTCGTAACCGATGTTCCACAAGGGCGGCCCTAGGACCGATCCCTGTGGAACACCGCACGACATCTCTCGCCGGTTCCACTGGCCGTCGCGACCAGGGTAGATGACGGCCCTATCCGTTAGGTAGTCCCCGACAATACGACGGAGGTAGGTCGGCACCTGGTGATACCGGAGTGCCTCCCTAATGCAGCTCCAGGGTATGGAGTTGAAGGCATTGGCGATGTCAAGAGACACCGCCAAAACCACCCCACCCCGGGACACCGCATCTCCCGTCGTGCACGCTAAGATCCTTACATACTGCTTTTGCTTGGTCCAAGTTCAAACATCATGTCATATACGCAAGCCGGTAGTACTATACACATTCTGTTTTTTTTCGGATCAGAAATCATCAAATGACTTCTCCCGCTCTGGGCAGAGCGGAAGGGAGTGTCAGACTTGTATTGACTAAAACACATCCATGTTCCGTCCCTGCCCTTTGTGTTCCAGGGCCGCGGTATCTCTTTCGAACAGTTCCGCAGCCCTGAATATATATACACCTAAACTTTCTGAATTTTGTTTCGGTAGTAATAATGATAGTCTTAGTTTCCCGACATTAATAAAATACTAACGTTTAAAGGTGAGTACAAACGGCGTGACATCAAGGTGTACATTTCCAGTATAACATGGCCTCGTTTTGTATAGATTTCCCTTTCAATGAGAAGTCTGTATAAACTTGTTTTGTATAGCTTGATTGTTCGCCGTGCGTACAACCAGATTCAGAATTTTAGAAAATATTTCTTTAAAAACATCAGGTGTTAGTTTGACCCCTAAAATAATCTGGCACTATTGGATTTTTAATTTGATTTAAAATAACTACCACGAGAAATTAATTTGAGTATTGAATTCAAATAAGAAGTATTTTTAAATGCTCTTAAAACCTTTTCAATTTTGGCAACATTCAAAACATGTTTGAAATGGAAAGAGCTTCCTTTACTGCTTAAAACCTTTTAAAAACGAATGTACGACCGTAAAGCCTCGGTGAATTTACAACATCAAAAAAGGTATAAAAGTACAGCTAATCAAAACCGGAAAAAACCTCATCTGTCTGCTAAAACCCACCAGTGCATAACATTTGACTACGTGAACGTCCGAAAGTAACTGTATTACTTAAGTAGATAAATGTAACCATTTGTTACATAACATAACATCACGCCTGTAATCCCCGATGGGTTAGGCAGAGGTGTACCCAATTATAATACACTCAGAATTTCGCCAGTTAACGCACGTGTTAGTTCGCTAATCCCGCCGACAAACTGTTACGCAGTTTGTTGGGTGCATAAAATGTTTGGTTTGGTCACAATTTTTTTTTTTTTTTATGTTTAAGTCCCAAGTAATAGGAGGCAAATCCAATCTCCGAGGGTACTACTTTTAAAATTCCTGTTTAGTAAATGATGCTGTACGCTCTGGCAGGGGAGAATGGAAAAAGAAAACGTGTTGCGCTAGCAGCAACTTACCTGAACAAATGAAGCTCTGTGTATGCTGTCAGTGCATATGATGGAGACGATCTGTTCAGTTTCCACGTAGTTGGCGACCTTGCCGCCCGGTTCTATGCCTCGACGATTGTACCTGACAGAAAACAATTTCAGAAACGAAACATCTTGGATAAAGATTCACCTGGTTTGTCTGATTCAAAGCCCATTTATAGGCACTTTTCAGGTAAGCACAAGTGGCCATGGGCCGGCCATATTAGCTGTAGAACCGATCACCGTTGGGGTAGACGTGTTCTTGAGTGGACACCGCGAATCGGCAAGCGTACGGTGGGACGCCCTCAGGCTCGGTGCAGCAAAGATCTTCGCAAGGTGGCTGGTAGGATAAGACTTGCCGAGAATCAAGTTTGGCATGCTATTAAAGAGGCCTATGTCCAGCAGTGGACTGTTCTATGCTGATGATCATGATAGGCACTTTTGAATTGAAAAGGAGTCGGTTACTCAGCAACTTGAAGCTAGTTGCGCGTTCCAAAACGTTGATCTCTATGTATGGTGATGAACGGGCCAGAAACTCCTGGTTTCAAAATTCAGATGGCCCTTGTTCTTCTTGAAAGAAGGAACCATAACTATGCAAGAAGCCAGTGATACCAATCGTTTATAATATAGTCAATAAAACTGTATGATTAATTAGGGACCACTTTTTTTTCAAAATCAAAATATTTTATTTCGCATAGGCCCATTTGGGCACTTATAAAACGTCGACAAAAAGTTGCACGGTTCGGTTGGTTGTTTCCTATGGAGAAGAACCGGCAAGAAACTCCATGGTTACAATGTCAGAGGTCTAAGGGCAAGATTCACAGACCGCATTTAGAAGTCAAAACGGTGAAGGAAGAAATCTTTCAACCCGCTCTGGACTCGCGTGGTGGATATTGTTGCCTTTACCAAGAGGAGGCCTGTGCTGTGCCCCAGTAGCAGTAATATCTCATCACCTTTCATCCCAAAATGGCCATCATCACCTGCCAAGCCTTTTCTCAACTATGTTGGGGTCGGCTTCCAGTCTAACCGGGTGCAGCTGAATACATTTTAAATGGAGCTGCCTATCTGACCTCTACAGCCCAGTTAGAACTGGGTAATACGATACCCCTTGGTAAGACTGTAAGTAAGTCGACCCGAGCAGCCAAGCGGCTGTTATTATTTAGCCCTGGGTTCCTCCCAGCCCAATACGATCATTATTCCTAAAAATATTAGGTTCTTATTTCTATGAAACACTACACCGAAGTTCGGTCAGTGAATCCCGCCCTTTGATTTTTATTTTTTTATATATATTTTTTTTAAATAGGTAACGACTTTCTAAAAATTTTATTGTGAAACATCAAGGCCACAATTATACGTGATTATGGAAACTGATGAACCTGTGTGTAACCAATACATTTATTTTTATCTGGAGTACGTTAAACTTTGTTTATTTTGTACTACAACGTTAACAGCCAGATAATAAGTGATAACAATTCTTTGAATTTATCACTGAATCATCGTTCTATGATGAATGAAAACAAAATCCTGTTGCGAGAAAGATAAATCGGACATATACTCACACACGACACACGTTACGCGCGTGTAAAACAAAATCGAATAACGAAAACAAAGCATAACAATGAAGATGAGACGCGTTTAGAATTATATTTCTGGGTGGTATCGATATAATTTCTCTAGTTTGAAGCCTTTACAAATATGTATGGATTATACTTATTTGTGCTTTCCGGATAAAAAAGAAACCAAACTGCTATAGAAAAGCCAAAAAAAAACCCCCGCTAAGAATTTCTCCAGTATCGTGGGTTTGTTTACAAACATTTAAACTCACGTACACAAACAGCCCGACCCAGGAACTACCTGACACGCCCCGCAACAACCAATCGTTCAGAAACTTCGCCAACCGTGTCGTCGTCGTAACGCGTTCCTGCTAGGGCTTAAGGTACTTTGTAAGTTCCTCCATCTAAAGATTACTCACCTAGTCCCAGCCTGGTACCTCGACCGCCTCGATATAAGCCCCAACGTGAAGGTTTCATCGCAGGAGTTTGGGTTACTCAGAGACTCCGTATTCAGCGGGATGGCGTCCGCTGATTCCACCGCTATTTGAGAGAGGTGGACGTAACCTTGGATTATTGGAAGAACCCATTGGTCGCAGCCTGGACTCTGTTAAAAAGGAGGAAATTTGTGATGATTCACGTAAATCGGCACAGTAGTTACGGAGAAACCGGTGTTAATATATGGAAAAAAATACTTGCCGAATACACAACCTCGTCCTGTTTTGAAATTGGTTAATAAAAGATGATAGCAGATCAAAAAACAACCTTTACATGCCTCTTTAAAAATCTACTTTGATGTAAAGCTCGGTTTCGACCAAGGCGTACAGAAGCGGAGCAGAGAGGAGACGTGAAGAATGGACCTAACCCATTGGTTGAAATACACACCACCTCTCTTGTCTCTCCTGTGATTGGTCCAATTTTGCACGTCTTCGTACCGGTCAAATCGACTCCCCTTTGGTGGGAAAACGAGCGGGGTTTAGACCTCGTTCAATTAAAAAATACGAAAGGAGAAAGTCATTACGATGTTTACCATACCTACCCACATATCAAATACCTAAATCAAACAACGTCTATGGAGCAAGGACGTGGGAATGCATGCTACCCTCTTTTATGAACGACTTACCGCCGGAAATCTGCGATGGAATAGATGCGAAAAATTGCTCGAAGATCCTAAAGAGATACTTTTTAGGTTGTGGTACAGTCTAGGAAGTGTCTTATTAGTACCTATAATTCCTATACTTTTGTACTTTTCTACAGTTGTAAATATGTCTATAAATAATTTTGTGGCACCGAGTTGCCGTGTCTGGCATACCACTGTTAAACCCACGATGGTTTGTGTGGTATGTTTTACGTCTTATAAATTTTGTAACTGTATGTTTTGATTAATAAAAGATAAAAAAAAACCAAACGAGCGCATTCTATCCCGAATTATGTGTTAAAAGGAACAGAGTCATCATCATCATTCATCTGCCCTTATCCCAATTTATTTGCGGTCATCGCAGCATGTTTTTTTTCATACTTCTGTAATAATCGTCATCTCAGTCTCAGAGTACGTCTAGAAAAAAAAAATGCTCTTGCTCCGCTTGCAATGTTCATTTGGTCTAAACACACCATTACGACTTTCGTTACGTTTTCGTTTCATCAGACTGCCTAGCCTAGTCATAGGTCTCGAATTCGAACCCAAGACACACCTCTGACTTTTCGGATTCATCTGCGTATTGTATAATTATCACTTGCTTCGGTGGAGGAAAACATCGTGAGGAAACATGCCTGCGAGATATTTCTGCATGTAAAGCCAAGTAAGAGACCCACAGCATAATAACTGACACCAGGTTAAGCACTACTCATATGAAAAAAAAATAAGAAAAATTACGAGTCTCGTTAAAAAATATATGTACTAGCAGCCGAATTTTCGTCGTTAAGCCTCTTGAAGGCGATAGAAGGACTGTTGAGAATTTCTGAAGAGTCATTTGTATTTGACAGTAAGTACGGCTTACGTTTTTTTTTTGTATGACGACTAAAGCCGTTTTACCAGGTAGCTTTTATAAAAAGATGAACTCCTTATACTACAGTGAGAGACAAACAGTCAACATGTTATGATTCCCTTAAGAAGTTACGGGCGTTTCCTTGTCCGTATCACTTACGGACTAGATTAGTTAGGGGCCTGAACTAAGAATGAATGACAATACGAGTGGACAGTTGTCCCTACTGCCGATGTGTTTTCAAAACTCATGGATCCGAATATAACAGGTAGTAAGGTTCAAATCGATGTTTCAAACTACTTTCGAACGGGCTTTTGTTGACGGGCTTAGAGAATAGACCCCCAGATTAGATCTCTCACACAAAAGTTAGTGTTAAAATACATATAGTGGTTCAATTAATATCGCTCAAAACGCAGTTTGAGGTTTACTAACTTAACTACCGTAACTTACATAATATTTACTTTACGATTGTTGCGTTTTCGTGCGATTAATTCATGGTCACTGATTACTTTGTTTGAACTACATTTTGATGCAAAGGCTATTTGCCTAATAACTTCTGCTACGGTAGCTAAGTATCGTTAAACTTCGCTGGATAGCACTGACAATTTGAAAAATAGTCTTACAAAATTGCACGACTTCGGATGACGTCGAGCGATTTGCAGACGATATGAGGTCCCAGGTAATTTTGTTCCTAGTCAATACGAAACTGGTAGTCTAAAGTGGGTGGGTCACGTTTGTAGAATATGTACATAGGGACAGATGGGCTAGAGTCGGCACGTAGAAGGTGCCAGACGGTTGTCGTGGTTTAGAAAACGCTGACGTGATGACTTAGAGGCGTTTGTGGGAGATTGGCCGAAAGGCCACACATAAAGACAAGTGGAAACCTATTGGGGAGACCTTTGCTCAGCAATAAGACAATACAGGTTGACAAAAAGAGAAGTACCTATACGAGAATTAACTCATTCTGAAAAAGATCGCAATGCTTACTTACCCCAAGCGCAATGATATCCTTCAGCATATGCTTGTTCCAGAAGAACCTATCATCGACATACTTCCACCACTTCGTGATGTCCACCACCGGTTTCCCAGTCCCAGCTTCGGATTCTAGAATCTTTTCGATCTCATACTGCCTCTGGAGAGTGTTTGTCAGGTCTAGGGTACGGGAATAGTAAAAACTTTCTGAGTCATCGAAAATCTTGAGGAGTTCGTCAGTCAGACGTTTCTCGAAACGTTCGGCGAGTTTCGGATCCCGCTGCTTCTTTACTGATTGTTTTACCTGTGTCGGGATAAAAGCATGTGTTATTTATCTTTGATAAAAGTATTTGAAGGTGTGCCCCAACGAGAATTTAAAGGCCCCGCGTGGCGATTTTCTATGCGGTTGGGCGGGATGTATGCATGTATAGAAATTCGATCCACCATTGATCAGCCAAAGCTGCCAAATCATCCCATCCATGCCAATCCAGGACTTCAGCTGGGAATCCGAGGTAACACCATGGAGGGCTACGAAGCTACTTGTTAAGGGTCGCAGTATTTAAACCCTGTCTTTGATTTAATTATGAACTTCCGACATTAATCTTAACTACTAAGTGATTGGTTTCACGTCAATAGTTCAATGTATGGTTAAAACCGAGTACCTAATTTGATATTTGCATCATCTACAGATTTTTTATACCAGATCAATGCAGTCAAAGACTTTACTTAAACAATTGTACCACTAAATTCAATATTTACTACTCATCTGAGACAATTACATTACAATAATATTAAAACATACTTTTTCTTAACTAATAGAGTACCATAATTGCTAATTGACCTCTAAAATTGATTCTATAATACGTAAGCATGGATGCGTTATCTGACGTACAGTTCGAATAAGGTCGTCCTTGATAAAGGCGCCGCTTGGTCTAGCATGAATTAAGTACTCAGTTAGTACCTAGTCTAAATACGCGCTTTGGACGTAGAGTTGTGTACACCAGCTTGTTATCTTGTACACAATAGAATAGTAACTACTCTATTAATACTTCAAACAAAATGATCATACCATTTTCATTGCTTGAACGGTTGTGTGTGCTTCGTAAAAGCCATAGCTTGTTCCCGGCATCAACATCTAGATTATATATTAGTTGGATTAATGGGTTATTACCAACTACCTTGTGTCCGTGGCTTGGCCCGTGTGCTTGTCGGAATGTATCCCACAGGAACTTACTACAGGTATAAAAAGAAGCCTATGACCTACCGACCTACCATGCTCTATCTATAGCCAGGGGACCTATAACTTGAAGTTATGGGACAAGAAACTCAATATCATACAAGGCAATGTTCATAATACATTTCAACGAAAAAAAAATTGGACCTATTAAAAGAGTACAAATGGCTAAAGAGAAAGTTGAGCATATATGCTGAGTTAACAATGTGAATTGATGTTTTGTCAAAACCTTTCAGTTTTGAAGGCTGGATGAATGCCAAATCATGGGTTGTTGATACTATTGGATGATTACAAGAGAAGAATGCAGCAGAGCATCACATTTTATGATGCACTTTGTTATTGTTATAGTTCAAGGCAATTTTAATTGGCAATTACCCATACCATTGTAAAAATTGTGCAACTATATAGACAGGTGTGTGAAGGTTCATGGAATTGCTGTTTTGATCAATAATGATGATATTTATTAGTCTTTTCCAAGAAACAATAAAGTTCAGGATATTTAAAAATAATAATTTTTCCTCTATTTTGTATGTTACATAAATGAGTACAATTTATTGATTTATCATTGGTTTTTTCCTGAAAAACAAACTAAGTATAAGTTTTTATAAGTAGTATTAGTAGTTTTCTTGTCTATAACTACAAATCACTTTAATTACTAATGGACGGACAGTGGGTGTGCGTGAGGACAAACTGTGTTGTAATGGTTTAAAACCAAATATGGTACTATATTGTCAATTTGAAAAAAAAATGAATCATTCTTTTGTATAGTCAGTGCATTAGTGGACCTTTCCTATAGTTTTTCATTATGACTCCTTGCTAGTTTCCAACTATTGATTAGAGAAAAAATCAATTCTTAAAAACAAAAATTGATTTCAAGAATGAGCAGTACCTGCATTCTCTTCTATCTTTTAATGTAATATCCTGTGTTAAGAATTTTAAATAAATATTTTGATTCAAAAACAGTAACTATCTTCTATTAATGATAAAATAATTCCAATATCAGAGAGCCAATACATAAACAAAAATTACATATTTACTGTAATGTAGACTTAATAAATAATCAGAGAATAAAATGTAGTTAGATTAATTAATCTATTATTTTATATTCACCCCAATCCCAACATAGTTGGGCAAGGTTAGGCATTTGATGATGATGATTATAATCACTAATAAATATGGACACAACAAATTAGCCACTATTAGGTTGTAGCTGTAGGTGTGTGATGTGTCCCTTATACTCGTATCCAATGGACATATAAGTTACATAATAATGAAGTTTTGAACTTACCTGTGTAGCAGCTTGCTGTGTGGTCGTCTTGATGGTGTTACTGACGTTTTTCACAGCACCAACAGTTTTATTCAAGAATGCCGAGTTTTCAAACAGTCTTGCCCCCA
Organism: Lycophotia porphyrea; assembly: GCA_950005105.1. Lineage (NCBI taxonomy): Eukaryota > Metazoa > Arthropoda > Insecta > Lepidoptera > Noctuidae > Lycophotia > Lycophotia porphyrea. Next base: position 5,066,452 of record OX465404.1, on the reverse strand, counting down.
TCTTTTTATTCAAAGACTTATTTGAACTTGCTACAGCACTCATAGATCCATGTTTTGTACAAGCACACAGATCTACCTCTTGATTCGTAGGTCCCATATTCAAAAAGCATACTGATTTGATTTTATAGATTGTGTGGTGGAAATAAATTGTACCAACAGGAGCACTCTCTTTTATGATCATTAGACGTGGTTCGAAAATATTAGTGTGCTCCACCTTGCCTACTATCCCGTCAGTGATCCCTAGGCATTCTATGTCTTCAATATCAGACAGATCCCATGCTAAAACAAAGGATTATAATCAGAATTTATGAGTCATAATAAATCGGTAATTTAATGAAAATATCACTGGTTTGGTAAGAATTAAAACCTTATAACGTTAAAAATAATTACTCTGCATCATGTTTTTAAGAAAAACTAGGTCAAATATCACTGCAGTTGCCCAAAAAATTAATGATTTAAAATATTCACCTGATCGGACTGAAAATGCCCCCGTTATCCTGTTCCACCATAAACTTGATTCATTTCTAACGAATATGTAATACGACTCTGATCTAAATAATTCCATTTTGGCTAGATTTATTACACGTTCAATACGTTTCGATTTAATTTCATCGTGTTTATTATTGTTGTATTTTGCACTGATTTGACGTTTATTGAAAGGGGAAGGGGCAGAATCTCGAATAGTTTTAGAAAGTTGGCATCATCACTTTTTGGTGTGGTCCACTCAAGTCTGTCGAATATTTTAATAATTTTGTTGCAAAAATAGTTTTATTAATTTCTAATGTGTTTTTGGTATTATTATTATGTTTATAAATAAAAAAAATGCCCGAGGAAATCAAACTAAATTAGAAGAAAATTGATCATAGAGGCAGAAAAAAAGAGAATCTTTGCCGCGCTTTGACAGAAACACCACTACGTCATGTTGGTATTCCTGTCCAATGTTAAAACTTCCGGTTTGAGAAAACGCTGCATTTTGTTGAGTTTTTAGCTAAACTTGAAGCTATTACGCCCTTTCTGCTACAAAATGGATTGGCAATTAACGTGTCGAGTGTGTTTAGAAACTGGAGACATGGTTTCCCTCTTTGATTGGGACGAAAATAACGAACAACTTGGCGACAAGTACACCTTCTGCTGTGGCGTGGAGGTATGTAAAAATTACCACATCAAAATGGTTGCGATGGCCACCCTATTTGATTTTTTACTACAATAATGTTGCTATATTGGTTTATTTGTAGCAGATTTTGGATTTTTTGCTGACATCCCAGAAGCTAAATTCAATGATGTTATTATTTGACTGGAAATTAACAAAAATATTGAAATGGTGTTTTACATTTTAGGTGTCGAAAAGTGATAGTTTGCCAACGCTAATATGCTTGAATTGCGTAGATCGGCTAACATACGCTTTTCAATTCAAGCAGCAGTGTTTAACTTCCAACGATACACTGAAAGAATGTTTGGAAGAATTCAAGAAGAGTTCCGAAGCTGTATCAGGCGGAGGCAGCAGCACATCCAAAGGTTAGAATTTAATAGCTTGCTTTAATCGGTGTACCCATTATTTTCCCGCCAAAACATTTCTTTCGCGTCTGACAGACGCTGCATTTATGTTTTACATATTATTTCAGAAAATTATCTTTACTCAGAAAATACTCCCAACCAAAAATTGAAGACTATTATGACATCATCAGCCAGCATTCTTTATCACTAACCAAAAATATATATTTTTTTTGATTCAACAGCAGACACAGAAACTATCACCATCAAGCAAGAGAATGGCTTGCTGCTGCAGTATGAGTTGCCAGTGGAGCATGACCCTCAAGGTCAATGGACCCGTACCCTGGTCAAGACTCCTAACAGTGCAGTTGTTACAAAAGCTCCGGGACCAAGAAAGAGAGGTCGGCCTCGTAAATACCCTAATGAACAGGGGCAGATTGGTATGTAAACAAGTTGGTTATAAGTGTTGAACCAAACATTCGATAATTGACATCTATGAAACCCGCACTGGGCTGACGTGGATTTCAGCCGAGAGGAGGCCTGTGTCCTGGCATTGTGGGAACATTATAGGATGATAATCCTTATGTTATGCTTAAGAGTGTTGATGAGAAAGATGCTTAAAACTGGAAGAATAATTAATAATTTAAAATACACTCAAAATGACTCCAAATATTACTGTCTTCATGGTCAAGTGGTTGTGTGACTGCCGAGCATGAGGTCCTGGGTTTGATTTCTGGATTGGGCAAATTATTATTGGGTTTGTCCATCAGGAATTTCTCAGCAGCAGTCACAGTCTGGATTTGTGCCTGGTTGATGGCAATAAAATCCCCCGTACTTAAGACTTAACATAACTGAAAAGTGGTTGTACTATTAGTTATATCTGCCTTACCCTTCAGGGATTGCAAGATGATGTCATGTTATGTGATTAAATTACAATCTGGGATCTAATTTCATGGATGAGTTGATGACTTTTTGTTATGGAGATAAAAATATTGTGACTGACGTGTTTTATGCATACCAACAGACTAGTAGTTAGTAATTATATATTTTCTGGCCTGAAATAGCTTGCATTCAAATTCATTCACCTACACAATTTGAAATTTTTTGATATTATGATTTTGTACTCAAAATTCTTCTGATTGCATCCCTATCATCTTTTCACTAGCACATCCTTGTTTGGAGTACCCACTTTGATAAAAAGAATAAAAGAGCTGCCTCAAAAAAAAAAAAAAAAAACTTCATCATCATCAAACTGTACAATATTCCACAGCCAGAGAGAGAGCTAGGTCCTGCTACATTTACTTCCTGAGTTATAAACAACAACAATTACCTTTCCTTTTGATCTGTTAGAACTGTCACCATACCAACGCAAGAAGCCCAAGAACATGGAGAAGGAACCGGAAGCCTTGACTACACTCTTGGCAACTGGCTCACTGGACTTGAAGCAAGAACCCATTGACGAGGAAGATGACGCCTTTGGTCACGACGGTGAGAGTCATCCGTATAACATTGGTAATGTACTTTCTTGTTTTTTTTTTAAGTTTTTAATTATTGTTTTTTTACGTGGGGTGTATTTGGTGTCGGGATCTACTGAAAATCGTATGTACGAACGTCCCTCTTCCATGAGGGATTCGTGGGGTCACTCTTAGCTGTGTAACCTTTTTCAAACAACCTCACCTTCGTATGGGGAACAGCCATGAGCCAATGATTTGTAGCAATTAGTCTGCTGTAACAGTGATCTTGTGCGTGTGGATTGTGTTTGAGAGCTAGTTTGTGATCTTTTTGTTTATATTACCACTAGCTTATGCCCGCTGCCTCGCTCGCGTGTAGTTCGTTAGTGTCCCACGGGATTGTACTACCTAGATAAAAAGTATCCTTTATGTTAATTCAGGTTATAAACTATCTGTGTGCAAATTCATCCAAATTCAGTCAATAGTTTTAACGTGAAAGAGTAATAATATTCATCTATCCTCATAAACTTTCGCATTTATCCTAACTAAAGGATAGTTAGTATAATATCCTTAATAATATTATAAACGCAAAAGTAAGTTTGTTTGACTTTCCATGCCTTAATACCATTCATCCCGAAAAAAAACACTGTTCCCGAGGAAAACAACAATAACGTTCTTATGATAGTAGATGGCGCCATGGTTCTTTCGAATCATGATTGAATTAAATTATTACAAGCAGAGTACAACCAAAATTAATACCTACCTACCCCAAACCCTACCACCAAAACTACTGTATAACCAAAAATCACACACATAAACACTTTGATTTTGACTTTAATTGTCAAGTTCTAAATTAACGCTAGCGGAGCCGCAGGTAAATGCTAATGTAGTAGGAAGTAGTATTAAAACAGATCTTTGTTATCTTTATAAAATCAGTCTTATTAATAAACTTACTGGAAAGTAGGAGACTTTTCTTTTATTTGAAATTTTACCTAACATTTTATTTTCATCTCTGTTTTTAAAATATTTTATATTTTGTCCATGCACTGCTTAGTACACTAACCTTGGTTCTATTTAAATAACATCTTCACCGCCTGCCTAGCTCTTTACCATCTGTGTTGAGTTGACTTCCAGTCTAACTAACTGCAACTGGATACTATACCACCAGTCTTACAAGAAACAACAGCCTATCTGACCTTGCAACCCAGGAACTGAGTACTACCATTACTACCACACTACAACTAACACACTACTACTACCACCCTACTACTACTACCACCCTACTACTACCACACTTCTACTACTACCACACTTCTACTACTACCACCCTACTACTACCACACTACTACTACCACCCTACTACTACTACCACCCTACTACTACTACCACCCTACTACTACTACCACCCTACTACTACCACACTTCTACTACCACACTTCTACTACTACTATCACACTACTACTACCACAATACTACTACCACCCTACTACTACTACCACCCTACTACTACCACACTACTACTACCACCCTACTACTACTACCACCCTACTACTACTACCACACTTCTACTACTACTATCACACTACTACTACCACAATACTACTACTACCACACTACTACTACCACAATACTACTACTACCACACTTCTACTACCTCACTACCAACATACTACTACTACTACTATTATTATACCATTGGGTACTTTTATTACTATTGGAAAAGACAGGTTGTTCGACTCCCAGAAATACATAATAAAAAAAAATCTTTTGTTTTCAGAATTTGGTGGAGACGATGATCCTGACTTTGAGCCTACAGCTGAAGAGGAACATGAATCTGAGCCTGAAATTAAAGAGATGGTACTTACCACGTTTTTATCTAACATGAATTGATGAATCACTCATAATTGTTTAAAACAAATTTTCACTAAGATGCATACAGTTTGCTGTCTAGCTGCAGTGGTCTGTGATGAAAATCGCCAGGATTAAACACGATATGGTATTTAACCATCACTGACATCATCATCATAATCATCTCTGTCTTTATCGCGATTTAATTGGCGTCAGTGCAGTATGTTTACGTATTTTTATTCTAATCTTTTGTACTCTTTGTCTCTTTATCATCATCATCCACAGCCTGACTTCACCCACTATTGGGTTAGGCCTCTGGTGTATGTACCAAGCTGTTTACTTTTACAAAATCCAATTTTATTTTAGGTTTAGGTGTAAAGATATTTATTCTAAAAAAAGATATAACAAAGTCACTTACATGAGAACAATGCTTAAAATAAATTATATTTAAAGTTCGTCACAGACGTCACGGTGGCAATTTTTATATTATGATATGATATGATACACTCATCCAATGAATTCAGATTTTTTGTGATCAAATAGTCAGCTTATAGTTTTGAATGAGTGTACTTTTTTTAATACATGAGGGTATCTTGTACAATTTTATTCAAGTTAACTTCTTTATTTTAGCATCCACCACCTCGTAAGCGCGGCAGGCCACGCAAGGCACCACAAGAGCCGAAGTCCAAGCGCAAACATGAAGACGGAGAAGATGTTCTGCTAAAGGAGACCATCATGGCCTTCTCGGAGCCCATCCCGGAACATATCCTGAACCCCAAGCCTAAGAAGAAGTATCCATCTAAGAAGAAGTATACTTATGAGAAGACGTGAGTATGTTATAAATATAAAGGGTGTAAAAAGACTCTTAACGAAGCCGAGAGTCACTTGTTCTCCCCGTCATTGCGATCATTTTTTGTTCTAGACCATACCTGGGAACCTACTTACGGAGATATTGGGGGTCAAAGTTCCAACATTTTCACAAGTTCTTTTTTTAAATACCTGTTTTAAATGTAAGATCTTTACTGGAAACACCTCCACAACCCCGATACTATTCAATCCGTCCATCAGCACAATGTTTTGTGTGCGTTACATTGAGTCCTACCGAGAACCGTAATTTTTCACCCCAAAAGTGGTTGACGGCTTCGTTGTGAGTCTTTTCACACCCTGTACATACAGAGTGGAACAGTATTGGGAAATTGTGTGGTAATTGGTTATTTTGGTATGAACATAAGGAGGAATGAGGAAAATGACGTGGGTAAAGTTTTGAGTATGAATGTAGATAGCTTATAAGAGAAAAGGAAGGACGGAAGACCAAAGAAACGCTGGATGGACCGTGTGATATGGCTAGAAAGAAGGTGATTGCTGAGATGACTAGTAATAGAGAAATATGTAAGAAGACATGCTGCGCTGACCCCAAATAAAATGGGTTAGGGGCAGGAGAATGATGAGTACTGCAAACCATAGCAATGTGACACTATCAAATATTATCTTCTTCTTATAAAAATCTCGTGTTGTTTGTGGTCGCACTCCTCCGAAATGGCTGGACTGATTTTTATGAAATTTATTATGTCATTTGGTAGGTATGAGAATAGGTCGTAAAGTATATTTTCACACTAATTTATATGGCAGAACAACGTTTGTGGAGTCAGCTAGTGCCTTTATAAATTTAAGGACACAGATCTTAGAGAGTACTTGATCCTTTCTTGAGAAACTATTTTTTTTTTAATTCTAGCTTTGTTTCTTAGTTTTAGAGAACAAAGTACGGTGGGCTGCATCAACTAGGTACCTCAGTTGGGAACGTAGGTGCTAACAAGAGGGGTACCCACATCGTGACGCTAACTGTACATTAATATTACTTAATCATATTGTTATATTTTTTACAGACACACATGCGAGACTTGTGGCGCTTCATTCACATCCAATGCGTCGTTACAAGCCCACATTCGACGCCATTTAGGAATCAAACCGTTTGTCTGCAGGTATGTACAATATCTGCATTACATAAGGATTCACAACTTCATTCTCCATTAAACCTGGATCTAATGAACTGAAAGTCATGGGACAGGCATTGTCTATGGGCTGATGCAGGCTGACATTAACATAACTTCATTCAGTATTCTACAAGGTGATAGGGGCACTGACGCTAAAACGGTTTCCATGTATTCAGTACACACGGCGACATATCAAGCTATACATCACTACAACATAAAACAAAGTCCTCCGCCACGTCTGTCTGTCTGTTCGCGATAAACTCAAAAACTACTGCACCGATTTTTATGCTGTTTTCACCAATGGATAGAGTGGTTCTCGAGGAAGGTTTTAGTAAATAATTTGTCAAGTTTTTGTCGCGGGAACGGGATCAAAATTTCATGTTTACTTTTGGTCGCGGTAACGGACATTTGCTAGTTTCCAATATAACATGGCCTCCCTTTGTATAGATGTCCCGTACAATGAGAGATTCATGAACTGGTTTGTATAGCTTGATTAGTCGTTGTGCGTTCTTACATCATTCTGAACTGAAATTTTTCATAGGTAGTTTAATAAAATTTCGGCTGTTCCATACATTTGGACCGTGTAGATTTTGCAACTTTGTTGGAAACAGCTGTTTTTTTTAATAACCGTCGAATAATTTCTTTGTAGCAGGGTTCAAATGATGTACTGAATACGAGGAAAATGTTTTAGTGTCCGTGTTCCTTCCACCCTGTATATTATTGTGTGTGAATATTCTGTGTCCTTTCATAATAATTGTCATTTCAGTAAATAACTTTATTATAATGTTCACTTTTATGTATTCTACGAGATATGGGTGCGGGTGGGGTTTCTTTATATTTGGATTCAAGTTTTAATACATTATAAAAAAATATATATTTCTAAATTATATATTACACCTGCGCCCATGTTTTATCGGCCGTTTCAGCCCACGCTGTTTCAATATACAATAACATATCAACACAAATATTAATAATACGTCAAAAGTAGTCATGAAAGAACGCACCCGCACCCGCTCTCGTCATGTTTTGTTTATTTATATACGTTTTTTTGTATACACGTACTTTTTTTCCCTTTATTTTCAACCCTGAAACAGTTTTGTAGGTTGTATACCAAACAGATGATTGAATTTCGTTATTTGGACTGGTGCACTTATAGGAACTGCATTATCATTGTCTTTGTGGGTTTGCATCAAGCATCAAAAGTAGGAAATTAGTAAATATTATTGTAGTCTTCTGGAATCACTTTGCTAAATGCAATGTGAAATAATCAAGATAATATTCTGTCGCAATCGTGTGACATGCCAGAATTGACAAAACAAAGGTATTCAAACATATTGTTTACTAAATACAACAGATCATTCGTAATTTGAAATGCTTTCAAGCAAAATGTCAACTGTCCTGTTTCTTTTTAGCAAATTAAGAAAGCATAAGGCAATGTATGATATTTTAAAGACACGTCTTATTACCAAAGATTCGAAGATGCGAATAAATTCTATAAATTAGTGAATACCGCTTCAAAATCTGTTGCGTAGTGATCTTAAATAAAAATGTATAGAAATTCAAAATCAGTAACGTATACAATCGAACTCACCCGCTGCATTTTGTACGCAGCGTTTGCGGGTACGCGTGCGTTCTGAACATGGAGTTGCGTCGGCACATGATGCGGCACACCGGCGTGCGCCCCTACAAGTGCCGAGTGTGCGACCGGCGCTTCGGGGACTTCGGCAGTCGCCAGAAACATGAGAGGCGAGTGAGAGAGATAGAAAGATATTGTTTATTGGGCAAAAAGTGCGCTAAATTAGGTGCTGTGTGTTTGGAGGCGAACGCGGTGGTATCTTCGTTGAAAAAGGAGAAGTTTTTGACCAATGGTCCAAACATTGACACTCATCTATTAATACACTTAATGATGTGGTAAACTCTACTTGCGGGGTAAGATCAGCCATCACTGATGATTCTTTCTTTCGACATTCTCCAATCCCTAGTGGGTCTTATAAAAGACAGGCATTCTGACAACTACAATATCGCAATAAAAGTCCTAAACACACACAACACAACCCATCAAACATACATAAAACAAAAGAAAAAAATTGAAACAGCGTGTGCAGTACTTCGAACGAGACGATCGACAAATACACAGAGGTGAACAACACGGTAGAAAAACAATATTCTACCTTAACAACAGAAGTATAAGTCCTATAATACGATAGCGTTTGCGGTTTCGCGTGCGTGATGCGGGAGGCATTGAAACGTCACATGCAACGTCATACCGGAGAGCGACCGTACAAGTGCCGGATCTGTGACCGACGGTTCGGAGATTATGGGACGCGGCAGAAGCATGAAAGGTAGGCGATTTTGGACTATAGTATCTAAGAAATAAGGTGCAGATTCGAATTGTTGCCGAGGGTTTACAGTATAGGTCAAACTTCTTCGTAAAAGGTAGTACAAAAAGATTTAACGTGCAACGTCATACCGGCGAGCGGCGTTTCAAGTGGAGATTATGGAACCCAGCAGAAGCATGAAAGGTATGCGATTTTGGGCTTAACAGTGTAAGAAATAAGATACAGATGCGAGTGTAGAAAGCCGGGACTTGTAATTATGTTATTGGATGTGTGGTTCGTATGTAGAACAAATTCTTTTGTCTCCAAAAATGGCAGAACCATTAGAATACTGATATTTCCCATGCATTTTAGTATAAAAAAGGTAAAATCGGTAAGTAATGATGCCGAAAAACCCCTGATTTGACCTTAAAATAGTAAATCTATTTTAGGGCTGAGTCCAAAAGAGGCAATTTTTTTACATTTTGTCCAACTATATTTAAACTTGTAAACATTCGAGTAAATAATCAAGCATATTCAAACATATCCCTTTATAGAAGTCTTCCCGAGTCTTAATAAAATGGTTGCCTCAATACTAATCGCTCTTTCTGTTTTATACAGGTTACACATGGGTGTCCGTCCGTACCAGTGCTCGCTGTGCGGCAAGTCGTTCACATACTCCTATGTGCTGGCCAACCATATGCTCACTCATACTGGGGAGAAGAAGTACTCGTAAGTAAATCGTATATAATTAAGATTCATGGTAGAAGTAGCTAGCCCTTTGATTCTGCATGATGAAAATACAAAAAAAAAATGATTTTTAAATGTTGATTAACGAGCTTTATTGACCATGTAGAGGGAAATCCCTTAATCGCCAGACCTACGTCATTATACCTTACTATACTTAAGAATACCCCCCCTGCCTCTGCCTCGTTGGTCGAGTGGTCGCGAGCGCGACTGCTGAGCATGAGGTCCTGGGTTCGATTCCCAGGTCGGGCAAAGTGCTATTGGGTTTTTCTATCAGGAATTGCTCAGTAGCAGCGACGGAGCCTGGATTTGTGCCCGGTTGATGGCAATAGGCTCGCCCCCTATTACATGGGACTTAAACATAACTGGTGAAATGTGGGTGTACTATAACCTCTGCCTAACCTTACGAGGATTACAGGTGTGATGTTATGTTATGTTATAATTAAGAACATTAATTGGATATTATGAAAGATCGGTGGTGTTGGCTTTGGCAGATATAGGGTAACAAAGGTGTAGGTAAATAGCAGTAAATGTAAAATCGACGTTGTTTGATAGTAAACAAGGGCTAATTTGATTCACCTCCTCTACTGCCAGACACTTTCTGGTGGAAACCCACCGCCAGACACATGTAGGTATGTTAAATTGTGAGTGAACTTTTTTTTTGAGTGATATTTTTTTAATTATTTTCTGAAATTGCAGATTTTACAGATATTCTATACTGTTATTAGGCCCACTTGCACGAAAAACTTAACTCAGAGGAGTTAAGTTTTTCTAGCAAGTGGGCCTTAGTATACCTGTTTAGTTATGGTGTATTTACAAGGCAAGATTTGTTAAATTGGTATTTGGACTGTTCACCTGCCAGAAAATCACCTAATGTCTCTTGTATGGCATATGGCATTGCTGACTGACTTAAACAGAAGAATTATGTACTACTATTATACAATTTGGTCTTATTAATTTTTATTCCAGTTGCACCCCCTGCAACAAGAAATTCACCAAAGCCCACCACCTGAAATACCACAACAAGGTGCACCACAAAGAAGTATACATCAAACAACAGCTAGAGCTCGAGGCTAAGAAGATGCGCCAGCAGATCAACGTGTCCGGACTGTCCGGCGTCATCTCCGGACAGATCGTGGACGGCACGCTGCAGCTGATCCACGCCGCGTCCGAAGGTGAAGCCATGGTATATGGTAAGAAAATCAAAATTCCTTTTTTTTTAATAGCCATATCTGGCCAGGTATTTTTTTTTTTGCGTCACCTTGATCCAGCCATATACGTCTAATTAAGCCAAATCATAGCAGATATAAACGTGAAAGAAAATGGGCCATGTGTGAGTAGAACTGGCGCAGTAAATGTTTCATACCACTTTTTTTTTAAGTATTGGTTTAAAAGACTGGCAACCTGTGGGATAGACAGCGTACCCTGCGTAATAGGAGCCTGTTTTTAGTCTGCGTATTAAACTCAACGGATAGAGAAGTAATAAAGCAAATGATACGTGCAAAATTCATCGCTCTGGCAAATGTATGTACGAAACAGGGTTCGAAAATATCCGATATTTATTATAAATATCAAAATATCGGATATTTATGATATATATCAATTTGGTATGAAAGCCATATTATTTTATTGTATTATTTATGAATACTGTTTGCATATGTGTTATATAAACATAAGTTTGATATATATCGTATATGTATCCATTGATATATATCCTCGAACCCTGGTACGAAACAAAGCCGTAGTGCTTGTCCAAAGGCATTACTCCAAGCTCGGGGAAAACGGGTATGGGGAGTTCATTACAGGAAGATAATATGGCCGGATAGTCTTGACACTGCCCAAAATAACACCTATAAAATATTATAATGACACCTTTTTCTTTCAATTTCTGTTATTGTTGTTATTAGAAGGTGACGAGGCACAAATGCAAGTAGTAGAAGAAGGTGAAGAGGAAGATGGCGGCGATGATTCTGAGAAGGAAACCGACCGCGCTGTCGCTGGCATGCAAGGGGTGGGTACCAAGTTTAAACAAACGGCCTGTCTAAAGGATTCTCAGTGCTTGGACCCAGGCCTCATCTCTTTGAGAGGCAGTACGCCATAATAATAAAAAAAATATCCATTACGAGACCCTTTAGGGTAGGCCTATGTCCAGCAGTGGACGTCTTTCGGCTGAAATGATGAATCCACTACGAAAACCCGTTCAAATGTCACTTTTTTTTTGAGATTTTTGTTCTAGTAAAAGCCAGTTTTTTAGCTCTTTATAGCAATAAAAGAGTGTTGTTAAAAAAAAAGAAATCTACAAAGTGTGTGTGTGAGATCAGATACAAAGTGTGAGTGTGTATCTCAGATCAGAATAGGTAGAGTATTTGTCTCAACTTCAAGAAAGTAACATGTGGATAAAACCTTCCTCTACACATATACACTACATTACATCCAAATCACTAACAAGTTGTTATTTGTTCCAGGTCGTACTAAACGCAGAGTTCTGCATGGACGAAGACGTTAAAACAGAGTAGGTTTAAGCAGAGTAAACGTATAAACCTCATATATTTAAAAGCACTAAAAGGTCACAAAATCACTATCACTATCATCACTTCACTACATAATTATAAAAAAAGTCATTCGCCGCGTCTGTTTGTCTGTTCGCGATAAACTCAAAAACTGCTGCACCGATTATCATGCTGTTTTCACCAATGGATAAAGTGGTTCTCGAGAAAGATTTTAGTATATAATTAGTCAATTTTTATTTTTATATTCATTGTCTAACATAATAATATATGGATATTTCCCATGGGTTGTGGGAACAGGATCCAAATTTCATGATTACTTTTGGTCGCGATAACAGACATCCACGCGGGCGAAACCGCGGGCTGTTTCTAATATTATAACAGCTAGGGACTGTTATAAAATTAAATACAAAACAAAAAAATGCAATAAAATTAGCTGGAGAGAAAATGTTTGGTTAAAGAAAGTATGCATGCACTACGTAGACTCCTCTCGCTCTGGGCGGCGCAGAAGGGAGTGTGACTTGTACTGACTAAAACCCATCCATGTTCCTTCTTAGCCATTTTGTGTTCCAGGGCTGCGGTATCTCTTTCGAACAGTCCCGCAGCCCCGGGACTATGTATACACCTGAGAGACATAATATAAAGAATGCATAGGTTAGGTATATAATAATGTATAGACTGGTTTTAATGTAATTCTCTAATAATATTTAAAGGAATTTGTAGTTATAATAATTTTCCAATAGGCACTCGTTTTCTGTAAAATGCACTGGCGAAATGTGAGTGTACTGTAGATATACCTGTGCCTAACCGTTCGGGGAATGATAATGTTATATATATTGTAATAACTAAAACTAAAAAACGTTACTACTTAAAAACGGAAGGAAAAGGAAGGGAATTCTCGAGATTCGTATTTCAGCATTTATTTAGAATATGTGTGGGGTCTATGAAGGGTGTTCAAGACTCTTAACGAAGCCGAAAGGCACTTGTTCTCCCATGCCGATATGCGATGGTATATATTATATACACTGTACTGTTACTGTGTACTGTTCTTTTATGCGTATTACGTTTACAAAATAATTTCGATGTTTCACATCTGCCAAGCGTCCTGGGACGGCTCAATTTTTTTTAGACCATACCTGGGAACCTTCTAGTTACGGAGATATTGGGGGTCAAAGTACCAACTTTTTTACAAGTTTTTTTTTAATACATTTTTTTATTGTGACATTTTTACTTTTAACCCCTCCACGACCCTCGTACTATTCTATCCATCCACCATCACAATGTTTTGAGTGCGTTACATTAATCGCCCAAAAAAAAAAAAAATTTCGTTGTTTCCCAGCAATATTTTTTGCGTAAAGTTACTTAGTGTGACGTACAGAATGCTTGGTTGACGGCTTCGTGAAGAGTCTTGTTACACTCTGTATTAGAAATAGTAGTCTTTGATTACTAGTAGAAAAGAATATAAATAGAATCATAAAAAAAAAAACTTAACTGAATGTTAAACTAAATGTTTAACTTAATGGTAATAAATAGATCATAGTGATAAGGTAAGATTAATTAATGTAGTTAAATAAAAATTGTGGCCAAGTTCACCGACAACATAACGGTCTGATTATCTGAAAACACTTGTTTAACGTGAATTTTCGTGTTCCCGAAAGCAAATCTGATGATTAAACTCAGTAATCAACTGTTATCGCTAATTCAATGTCGGTGAACATGGCTCTTAATCATCAGATTTCCTTTTTTGAACACGAAAATTCATGGTAAACAACTGTTTTCAGATAATCAGACCGTTATGTTGTCGATGAACTTGGCCCTAAGTATGTAATACTATAAAGGATGTAAACAGACTCTTAACGAAGCCGAAAGGCACTTGTGCTCCCCGTCATTGCGATATTTTTTTGTTGTAGACCATACCTTTCCCAGGTATGGTCTACTCCTTTTAGTTACGGAGATATTGGGGGTCAAAGTTCCAACATTTTCACAAGTTCTTTTTTAAATACATGGTTTGAATGTATTTTTTTTAACTTAAGACACCTTGACGGCCCCCGCACTATTCAATCCATCCATCGGCACAATGTTTTGAATGCGTTACATTGAGTCAACGTAAAACGTGATTATTTACCCAAAAAAAAAATGTCGCTTCCCAGCAATAATTTTTGCGTTAAGTTACTTATGTACATAACGCTTGGTTAACGGCTTCGTGAAGACTCTGCTTACACCCTATAGATGGACTCAATCTAAACTAGAAATATAATGAGAGAATATTTACTGATATAGTGAAAAAAGATGGTTGATATTGTACTGACGCCAGCATATAAACACACAATTGTACGCATCTGAAACTGACAAATAACTACATAGTATAAAACAAAGGCGCTTCCCGCTGTCTGTCTGTCCCTATGTACACTTAGATCTTTAAAACTACGCAACCGATTTTGATGCGGGTATTTTTAATAGATAGAGTGATTCAAGATGAAGGTTTATATCTACATTGCACTCGTGCGAAGCCGGGGCGGGTCGCTGGTATTCTATAATCAGCCTTGAACCTAATGCTTTAGTGATAAAGTTGAAAATCCTTTAAAGAAATTTGACAGATTGTAGTAGCTTGATGTGCTGGCGTCTGTACACGGAAATTAATAAATCTCCTTTGCCTTGCTTTTTCAAACGTTTGACTTTAATGTACTCATTGTAAAAAGAATATATAAAAACATACATAAAACACGTTATGTATAATTAAGATTATAAGGTAATTGTAAATATTTAATTTTAGAAATCAACGCGGTATATTTCCTGCTTTGAAATAATTATTTTTGGGTATTATTATCAGAAACACTAAGGCCTTAGTATGTCATCTTTAATAGTAAGAATTTAACGCACAAAAGCGAAATCGTTGTCGCTCCATCCGACATAATTGTAATCTTTACCTCATATAAAATTGTGTGTACACTTTATGAAGTTATGTAAACCGACTTCGATCTTTTGTGTAATCTAAGTAAATATTAATTAGTTGTTATCTATGTATAACGCCTAAATATAATCATGTATCTTAATCTAGATCTTTGTCTGTAACTGGTCAGTGTCGCTCAATTATCAAATTACAAGTGCAAAAAAATCTGAGGCCGGGTCCTAACCAAAGCGATGACACGACCACCCCTCGCGTTGTTTACCACACAAATGAATGCGACGATCTCGTATTCGCGCGACCTTTCGCTTTGGTTAGAAAACGGGTAAGGATTTTTTATCGAAAAAGATTGGGATTGAGATACAATATTAATAGAAGCTATTCAATGTGACATTGTCATGTTGGTGTAATTGAATGAAATTGAAATGATATGTTCAGAACATAATATTATTATGTTAATGTTTTACCAATTCGTTCGAAGTGGATGTTATTTAGAATATAAATAAAGATCATGGAACATGAATGCCTAAGTATTTTATTTTAATTTTCTCTTTACCGTCATAATTTTATACGGCCATTTAAAAAACGGTAGTAACAGAAAATAGTAATAAGTTTTTATCCGGGGTGGAAGGAACACCGACGCGGAAACTGTTACCATGTATTCAGTACTTAGTTCTGAGCCGAAATCGGTTATTAAAAAAAATAGCTGTTTCCTACAAAAGTGACCTACACGGTCAAGATGTATGAAGAGCTGCTTTTAAATGATGATAAACCGATCCAAATGATGTACTGAAGGTTTCTTCGATTTAGGACAGACTCGCTTTACGGCAGTCATGTGCAATGTTGCTGCGGAGTTTTCAGTAAGACCTTGTCCAGAAGAAGCGAATTCGTCGCGAAACGTTTCGCGCGAATTCATTCGCGCGCTATTGAGTTACTAGTAGAGCAAGAGCCCACGACGGCCAGACCTTCGTTATTTTATAAAAGCTGAAAGTTTTTCTGTGCATGGCCCCCATACAGGAAAGAACGACCAGCGACTATAGAGTTTAGGTTAAGGTTACTTGGGCAGGTAACAGGTAGTAAAGGTGTGTAAAATAGTAACTTAAATTCGTTAAAGTATAACGCTCAATTTTTTTTATATTCTCTTCGGGATAACTTTAGAAAACTCGTCATCCATTGCCGGACACTTATGACAGTTGCTTCCCCCTGCCAGACACCCCTAAACTTTAATAAATTATAATTATACTTTCGTTATAATATAAAAGCGAAATTTTATATATGTTACTTGGGGACCTATAAAAAAATGTTACCTCAATAGCCGGACAGTTTTAATGGTTTTTACACCTTGCCAGACACATTGAAAGTCCGCTGCAGGTGCGAGCGCGAGTGCCTAGTCGACTGCGATCTTTTACTGAGCATCATCTGTCGTTTAGTGACGAATTGAACAATTATATGTAGGTACAACCAACGTTTTATAATTGATATTTGTGCAGTTTTTTGTGAAATAAAAGTGTAATTTTAGTAATTGATTAAAGTGTAATTTTTTTCGCAATGGATTTAAATGTGGAAATTTCAAATATTTTGTCTTACTGTCGTGCCATTGTCCATGTGTCATTTGGATGGCGCTATTTGTAAGACAGATAAATCTGCTCTGATGAAATGTCTAGAGAAAGAGGTCCAGCATGAGCACATCATATAGATGTTATAATAATTGACGCTTTCTTCCTGTTACATACAATGGAAAATGTTCCAAAAACATTTGGAAATATTAAAAAAAAAATGTTGCAAATGGTTACTCAATTTCAAGCATCAATACTATGCAATAGATAACAGACGCACTCAACGCTAACAGTGCGACAAAAGCGCAACAAGTCAATATAAATAATGGCCTAAAGATGAAAATATCAATCTACCTTCCGGTTTTAATATATTGTAGCCGACTGAGCAAAAGCAATCATTGAGTTATGATTTTGTATCGCATCAGCTACTTTTGAACTTTGACAAAAATTCACAAACATGCAAAGATAATAATAATTATTGAATTATAGTTTTGTATCACATCAGCTACTTTTAAACATTTAACAGAAGTTACAAAAAAAAAAAACAATTAAAATAGTGAAGTTTTTCAATTTTATGATTTTTAATGAGCATATGCTTTTTTCGGGGTTCAATTGGATGAAATTTGGCATATATATTAAATATGCATATTTTTATCCAATTCAGCTAATAATTAAAAAATAAGTATGGATGAATTATTTGCCTCATGATTACGTGGCCTCAGTTTCGACATTTAATTTTTGATTTTAACTGTTCACTAGTTTTGATTTTTTTTTTCACTTCTTAGTTCTGATGCGAATTGAGTTTATAACTTTTGGTGTCAAAACTGATCACTGTTTGGTATAATGTACAATCACTTACTTTTGAATCACTTCGACACCACCCAGTTCTGACGCGAACTTCGTTCATTAGTATTGAATTTCTGAGTTTGATCATCTACTTTGGCTGTTGACTGTACCTACTCATAATTATTCAATTCGTCACTAAATGACAGATGATGCGCAGTAAAAGATCGCAGTCGACTAGGTACTCGCGCTCGCACCTGCAGCGGACTTTCAATGTGTCTGGCAAGGTGTAAAAACCATTAAAACTGTCCGGCTATTGAGATAACATTTTTTTATAGGTCCCCAAGTAACATATATAAAATTTCGCTTTTATATTATAACGAAAGTATAATTTATTAAAGTTTCGGGGTGTCTGGCAGGGGGAAGCAACTGTCATAAGTGTCCGGCAATGGATGACGAGATTTCTAAAGCTATCCCGAAGAGAATATAAAAAAATTGAGCGTTATACTTTAACGAATTTAAGGTACTATTTTACACATCTTTACTACCTGTTACCTGCCCAAGTAACCTCAACCTAAACTCTATAGTCGCTGGTCGTTCTTTCCTGTATGGGGGCCGTGCACAGAAAAACTTTCAGCTTTTATAAAATAACGAAGGTCTGGCCGTCGTGGGCTCTTGGGCTATAGGCACGAATACATCGCGTCCACAAGCATCGCGCGAATTCAAAATACGCGCGTAAACGCGTGCATAACGCCAGACCCTCGACTCGCGCGTGATTCGCGCGTATTTCGCTTCTTCTGGACAAGATCTAAGTACTGCTATTATCGTGTTTATATAACCGCATATTAATTAGTTAAAAAACCCAGCAAAAAAACAAGTTACTTTGTGCCAAAATATTGATTCAATGTATCAAGAACTGGTATCATATTACCCAGCTGGGTCGTGGAGGTCAGATAGGCCGTCGCAGTCATGTAAAATATTGGTATTTAGCTGCATTTGGTTGGACTGGAAGCCGTCCACTATAGTTGGATAAAGTCTAGACAAATGATGATGTATCCACATCGACTGGCAATCTAGGCCAAATACCTTTTGACCTTAAGTGCTAGTTGACCTAAACCTAGTATTCTTGAACTTGGCATAAAATATTATTCTTGGTAGAATAGAGATGGAATTGGTCATGCTACGTATGCTGGTCGATGCTACTGCGACCAAAAGTCGTGCCCGCGAAGTGCGTGAGGTCGTCAATTGGGGAAAGGGCTAAGGACGAGATCTATAAACGTTACTTAGCATTATGCCGTCCTACAAATGCCAAACTAAAAGTCCAATACAGAGACGGTACATGTCTTAATCTAATTGCGTGCTAGGTAACGTTTATCTCAGCCTGGGTGACTGCTTAGTGTTTAGATTACTAGATAGACACTAGACACTGGTGGGTGTGTGTATTACAGGTACACCTCGGCCTAACCTCTTGGGAATTCATCATTACCCACAGCCTGATTTGACCCAGTGCTGGGAGATATAAAGGGTGTAAAAAGACTCAACGAAACCGTAAGGCACTTGTTCTCCCCGTCATTGTGATCATTTTTTTTTTCTAGACCATACCTGGGAACCTTCTGGTTACGGAGATATTGGGGTCAAAGTTCCAACTTTTTCACAAGGTTTTTTTTTAAATACATATTTTTAATGTAAGATTTTTACTTTAAACACTTCCAGGACCCCCTTACTATTCAATCCATCCATCAGCACAATGTTTTGAGTGCGTTACATTGATTCCTACCGTAAAATATGATTTTTCAGTCCAAAAAAAAAAGTTGTTTCCCAACACAAATTTTTGCGTAAAGTTACTTAGTTTGATATACATAATGCTTGGTTGACGGCTTCGTGAAGAGTCTGCTTACACCCTGTAGACCTCTCTTTTTTATGCTTCTTTATTTTCTCTTTCTTTGGGGGTTACAGGTGTGATATTGTGTTTTGTGGTATAGCATTCAGGGTACGGTGTGCTGAGTTCGTACCCCAGCCAGGTCAAACTGGAATTGCTTGGCCAGGATCACCACCTTATAGTTATGATATGTCATCGTTAGGATTCGATTCCCATGTTAGGTGAAGTGTACTTGGGGTTTTTCATCAGGAATTTCTGAAGAGCAGCCACGGAGTCCGGATTTGTACCCAATTTATAGCAATAGGCACGCCTCCTTTTAAATGAGACTTAAACATAACTGGCGAAATTTGGGTGTACCTAATAATAGGTACACCTCTGCCTAACCTGTCGGGGATTATAGGTTGTGGTGTTATTTTATGCAATTGTTACACAAAATGTTTCAAATTATTAAGTTGAATTTACATTATTTCTTCTATTGCAGTGCGATATTAACGATGACAACTGCTGTAGACCTCATACTTGCTATGGAACTTTTCTGCTGGGATTGTGTAGTTGAAATCGTAATCTAGGTGACTACTGTATTAGCAAGAAACACTAAAAATATGAAGAGCTTTTTTGTCTATTAAAATTTTGCTATATCAATCTGTTTTTTATTATACTAGCTTTTGCACGCGGCTTCGCCTGCGTGGAGTTCGGGAATTGCCTAAGAGTGGTTATCGAGGAAGGCGTTGGTATATAATATGTAATTTGTCCAGTTTCGTTGAAAGCTCCCAGATGGCTTATTTTTTCCAACATCTCCAACAAATATATATTTTAGCCCATGTATACAAAAACTTGATAAATTATATACTAAAACCCTCCTAGAGAACCACAATCCATTGGTGAAAACAGCATGAAAATCGATGCAGTAGTTTTTGAGTTTATCGCGAACAGACAGGCAGACAGACGCGGCGGAGGACTTTGTTTTGTAATATGTAGTGATAGTGATTACTTACACAGCTGGGTAAGGTACACCGACGCACAAACGGTTCTAAACCAGTTCTCACTACCTACCATTGTTTTGTCACCATTGGCGACAAATGGGAATAAAAACAATTATTCTAAAAGCCCACGCCACTAAACCTAGTTCGATAAGACTATTTATTATTACCAGGTCACTAAGATCCATGAATAAAATACACAGAATAATCTTAAACAGTAATAAACTAATACATATAAAAAGAACCTTATTTAACTATAACTAGACACGTATCGTTGACGGCGTAGTGTTTTGTGCCGCGTGGTGTCGCGTAACCGTCCTCAGAATCGTCGGTATACGACACCTTTCGGCCAAAAGTCCTCTCTGTAGAAGGGGGAGTTGGAACTCGTACCAAGAACGACTTAAAGTTGACTAAGAGCACCCTAACTAACTTGCTATCACTATCTTCTTTTTTATCTAGGTACCCTAATATGTCCCGCTGCTGAACAAAGGCCCATCCAACTTTCTTCTCTCAACTTTTAGGTAATAAAATTAATTAAGTAACTCGCAGAAGATGGCGGGACGAGCTGGATAAAATCACATTAGCCCTGGATCGAAACAACTGGAAGTCATGGGGACAGGCCTTTGCCCAGCAGTGGGATGACGGAGGCTAACAGTATCAGTATCAGTAACTCGCAGAATTGACATTTACCACGAATGTCTTTACCTGAACCATGCATAATCAACTAAACCTCCTCCCTAGTTAGGTTAAAAATAACTTCCATATTATGCAAAATTAAAAAAAATCTTTATAAATTTTACAAAGATAGGTATTTTAACCAATTATTTTAATTTACTTGTCAATTTAAAATTAATCAACTTGTACTTTCCTAAGTATTCAATACGTCATGCCTTGAAAAAATGCACCCATTTTTTGCGAAAAACCTCAAATAAAAAAGTTCTCCGATAAAAATAAAATGGCGATGAGTGGTGGCGCGCGAAATGTGGAAAAATAAAACACTAATGAAAACGACACGGCGAGCTCAAGAGGGGACGTTTTTATCTGTTTCGTGTTTGTGGGTTACATCAACTTGGGGCTCTTTACATGCTCTTATTTCGAAGTAAATCTAAATTGAGTATTGTGGTAAAAAAAAATGCAGTTGACAATAATTATAATGACTGTGAATTAATAGTGTAAGTAACTAAGTTAGAACACCAAGAACGTAGTAAGTATTACTGTGTTACAAAGCCTTTGGGCAAGAATGGAGATGAAAAGGCAAGATTTGAGGTTATATTAAAATCACTCATTTTCTATTATCAACGCAGAAAAAAATCCTTCACAAAGTCGATTGGTAATGTGCCCAAAAACTGGCGAAATGCGACATTGTCACTCTTTACCTCTGGCCAAGCCATCCTTTGGATCATGGGAAGTGGCCACTTCGATTATTTCTTTAGGTTCTCTATTACCCAATCATAATGGCAACATCAACGACCGAATAACGGACAGAACGAATAGTTAGAAGAACGAGATTATTACCTATCATCTTGATTAATTATTTATGTACAGACACCAGCACATCAAGCTACACGAAACTGCCAAATTCTCCCAATGATCCTTGAACCTAACGATTTAGCAATAAAGTTGAAAATCTATTAAATAAATTTGACAGATTGTACCAATTAGATTTATGCGTTTGTTGTGAAAAGAGTTCCTATATGATGCGTGCCTTTTTGCAGAATATTAATGACTAAAATAAGTACATGAATTTCACGAAATTACCAGAAAAGATAAACTCTAAAAGCTTCATTGCATTATGTTGTCCCTTCATAATATGTATATCTTTCACGTAAATCGACGCTTCCTTAGCGAAGATATATATTATAATAATGAATTTAAAATCCTCCCTGATTGTCTACTTAACTCTGCTTGTAGGCAAAGCCTTATTGTAACTTTCCAATTTATTCTATCCGCGTTAGACGAAATTATCTGTGCGTCGGTATTGCCAGCTGTAAATAAAATAAAAATGTAAATGACGAGCGGAGCCCGGCGTGCAGTGTGGATGATTCTTCTATCCGGCTGTTGGATCTCAATGTGCAAGCTAGAAAAATTGGGATATTTTTTGTTTTGCTGATATCGTAGACCACTGGATGTATGTCTTTAATGGTGATAATAATTTAGAGTAGTTAGCTATGAGCCTACGAAGAACCTGACGAAGTTCATTAAAATAAAAAACTTTGACGTTCGACGTTGATTCTCGAGTCTTTTTCATTTTTGGTTTTCGAATAGGCAATTATTTTTTATACATACATACATAAACTCACACCCTTTTCCCATGGGGGTAGGCAGAAACCCAAAAAATATTTTTTATAATCTTAATTTTTACCTAAAATAACAGTTCTAGGTGAGAGGTGTTAGTTAGAAGCCGTGTAGACGGCGCGTTCGTGTTCCACGCGCGCCTCTAGAGATGTCAGCAAACAGGGAGGGGCCCGCAAGGGCCGATGCCTGCCAGGGCTGCGGGCTGTTCGAAAGAGATACCGCGGCCCTGGAACACAAAGGGCAAGGAAGGAACATGGATGGGTTTTAGTCAGTACAAGTCTGACACTCCCTTCCGCTCTGCCCAGAGCGGGAGGAGTCATTTGATGATTTCCCATCCGTAAAAAAAAGGTGTTGGTTAGAATACCTACTCTTTATTAAGTAGGTACAGCCATGTCTTTCGTTACGAAACATACTTTTTACACACGATTAAATTTCCTTCGCTTCATTTACCTGACAATGAGCATAAAAAAACTTTCAGTCAGTAGTAGACACAATAATAAAAACTCGTCCATACTTATTTGAAAAGTTTGGGAACCATCAAATTTCCCCCCCACTCGTAATAAGCGCATTAGGGGTGGAAAAATTTAAACTCGCCGGGTCCCAAAACTTTTCGCGTTTTCTTTTTACATTAAGGACAAAAAGAAAAAAAGCTTCTACTCAGAAGGGTGGCCCAACTTTTAATATCCTGTAGATATAAGAGTACAAAATAGGCTACTAAAAATTCATCCTAAATTACCTTATTTCTAAGTCTATAAAGTTTATTTTCGTGTGGCTAGTGGTTATATGAATAGTAAAAAGTAGCTGGGTTTTTTTATAATATAAACACGGTGTTCGTGTGTGGCGACTGGTGCTTAGCGAATTTAAAAACTGATGGGAGTAACTCACGGGGGAGTGTTTTGTGCTTGATGGACTTTGTATCTTGGTATGTATAAACTAATGATATGACTGGAAAGGAGGTGCTTGCTGAGATGACGAGTAATAGACAAGTATGGAAGAAGAAGACATGCTGCGCCGACCTCATATAGGTCATGTGGTATGAGAATGAAGATGATGAAGCGCGAAGACACGACTTTAATAACATTCTTGTTAACTGTCATAGAACTTATATGAAAATAAGATAGTCTGTTGAATTTTGAGAACACGAAATAAAAATAAACTGTTCTACACACTTTGACCGTGTAGGTATTGCAGTTTGTAGGAAATTGCAGTTTTTTTTTAAAGAGATTCGCATCGTTGTGATTTGAAAGTCGATCAAACGAAAAAGCGACAGTAAAAAGAGACAGACACATCAATTCATAAGATTTAACGTGGGAGAAAATGAGATAGGAAGCATTATACAGTGTATAACTTGAAGCTAACATTTCTGAAGGTCTCACTTCAACCACGTGTGAATTGCACATGTTGTTTTTTTTTTGTTTTCAAAACTTCACTTTTTTGTTGGCAGTCGTGTAAAAAGTAAAATAAAGATTAAAAATCAAATCTTTATTTATTTATATTTAAATTTCTTTTGTTTCAATAGAATTTTTAGCATGCGAGTGTAGACCACGAAGGCATGAACATTTTACTGACTTACCGTACAAAAAAGTAGATGACGGCAATCATATCGTTAAATCTCCATTAAATTATTCGTAATGAGCGCTGCTTTCAAACAAATTGATAATTTTGCCTGTAAAGCGTTTTACAATTAGGGGATCGTTCAATTTTCTAAGATTGCAAGCTGAATTTTTATGGCTTGTTACATTCAACCCTTGCTTGTTAACCGAGATTAAATGTGCTTTTGAATTTGATTTGCATAATTTTCCAGTTCTATTTAATGTTTGACTGATTCAAATTTTTTTTACGATGCGCGCGCACACCGTCACGAAAAACCGACACTCTGAAGTTAGCTTGTCAACCTACACCCTGAAGTTAGCTAGTCAACATTTTAGTTTTATACGCCAAAGAAGTATAACTTCTTACGTGCGTAATAATAAACACACTTTTTTGCGTAGTAGCGGAGAAATGAAGGTGTAGCTACCGACTTTATGGTAGGGCCTAAAGGCTTTGTCTAGCTCGCAGACGGATAAAAGCAAGATGTTGTGTCCTCGTCATTCAGTAAATGCAGTTAGTTGTGTCAAGTAAAAGTATAGTGTCCATCCTGCAACGAAGTTCCGACTTTATGTTGAGTTTGACCACATGGTGTGACCGCCAATGGATTATTAGAAGCCTACAGATTAAGAAATAAATGAACTAAGAAATTGCTGTTATCTATTGTCAACCATATAACCGTCATCCAAGCAATTAGAAAACGTCTACAAATTCTTGTAATCAAAATCGTTCAGTTATTTCACACTAATCCGCATTCGGTACAAGATACAAATAAAAGTTAACCTTGCATTGTACAGACGCCAGCACATCAAGCTAATACAATCTGTCAAATTTCTTTAATCGATTTTCAATTTTATTAGGTTCAAGGTTGGTTGGGAAAATTGGACAGTGTCGGGTAGCTTGATGTGCTAGCGTCTGTACATAAATCAAGATTAATCAAGATGATAGGTAATAATCTCGTTCTTCTAACTAATCGTTCTGTCCGTTATTCGGTCGTTGATGTTGCCATTATGATTGGGTAATAGAGAACCTAAACAAATAATCGAAGTGGCCACTTCCCATGATCCAAAGGATGGCTTGGCCAGAGGTAAAGAGTGACAATGTCGCATTTCGCCAGTTTATTGGGCACATTACCTACCAGTCGACTTTGTGAAGGATTTTTTCAGTCAGTTTCGGGTAGCTTGACCTGCTGGCGTCTGTACTAGGACAGCAGGACGACAGCAGTGTTGCAAGTAAGTGGGCCGTTAAATGAGCAGCCAGTTCAAGCCAGCAACAGAAGAGTACCTACCTAGTACCTACGTTGCGTTGCATCGGTGCCTGTCGATCATGAACTTGCATTGTACTCGGCTTCGTGCAATGAGATGTGAGCTTATACTGGAAATGTGTAGGTGATATATCGTGTGTCTCGACCTACCTACGTATGACAGCATTAGGTACATTGTTATTGTTGTTATACATTTGCTGTCGTTTCGACGTCATACTAGTGTAGCGGACAGTACAAAAAGTACTACAGCAACATAGTACAGACGTATAGCCCATCAAGCTACTACAATCTGTCAAATTTCTTTAATAGATTTTCAACTTTATCTCTATAGCATTAGGTTCAAGGTTGGTTGGGAAAATCTAACAGTTTCGGGTAGGATGACCTGCTGGCGTCTGTACACGAAGTACTAAGTAGTACATCGCCATCTATGACACAAAGAAAGAGCTCATAACATTAAAATTCTCAATCGCGCTATTAAGTTATCCGCGACTTAAGACTATATTGGAAATCCAGACAGCTGTCGGGCAGTAGCCCACAGGATCCTCACTTTTCAAAGAGTATTGAGGAACTTTACACCCTGTCGGCCAATTCACATAACTAAAGAAGTGTGGTTGCAGTGCAGTTTCAGTTAAGTTTCGATCAAAACAACGCTTTTCGTTTTCTCTACCGCTGTCAGACACGCTCGCGTCAAGTGCGCGTCACGTGAGCGCAATAACGGCATTCTACTGTTGCGCGTCTTTGGTGCGTGTTTCGAAACGCAACAAGATCGGTATTTTACTATTTGTTTGACGTCTCAAAATGACAGCTTATAAGTTTCAATTCGATCAACGTGCAGTTTCGCACAACATAAGTTCATCGTTATCTACTTTTGTTGGCATCAAATTGTATTCTTTATAAATGTAAGTGTTAAAAATCAGTTTGGTTTCCGTGCAGTTGACGTGCAAGAATACCGTATAACACTCAAACTTGAACTTAACTGAAACTGCGCTGCAACTGCACCAAAACTACATCGGCGCGTCTTAAGATTACGTGAATTAGCCTACTGTTCTTCGTACACCTAAACTAGGTATGAACGTGCGAGAATAATAAAGACGGTTGATTTTTAACAGCTCCAACGGACCACAGACTTAAGTATACAACTTGATACATCCGCGCGTTCCTGAGAAAAAGTCCTCATACACAGACAGACAGATGGACCACGAAGTGATGCTATAAGGGTTCCGTTTTTTCCTTTAGAGATATGGGGCCCTAAAAATAAACCCCAATTAAATAACCAGAAGCAAGTCGTATTGATTGACACATTAGTACAAGTTCGAGTAGTTTTGTTTGTGGACCGCCCCCGGCGGAACAAATGTGAGGCAAAGGAAAGCAAACAGACAGACAAAAGTGATGCGCTTGCGTTTAAAAAGCGACAGATGTGGTGTTGCCTCTTAATTAAATTGTTTTTTTTTTTTTGTCGTTGCATTTTTTTTATTAAATAGGTTTGGGTGTTAATATAGCGTTGGACATTACATACATACATATATAAACTCACACCCTTTCCCTATGGGGGTAGGCAGAAACCACAGAACGCCACCTGCTACGATCCTTATTAGTCAGGCTTAAATTAGGTTTTTGGTCATTTTTGCTACGAACTAACGATTAAAAATAGTTACTTGGCAATAAATATGATTCTAATTAATTCACTGACTTCCAAATTACCTACTTTGTCCCATTCCTACAAAAAAGGTTCACAAAGATTGACTCAATAAAAAGTTACTTGAACCGTACCAATTATGAAATTATACAAATCCGATACAAACGGGAGCAGATTGCCGCGAAATTATTCACAAAGCACCCCGGGCACGGACTTGATGATATTGTATTAGGTGATCACATACGAATGCGATTTTAATGGATACGCAGAGAGCGCCCCTCGTAAACAGCCCAGCGACCTAATCGCGTAACTAAAAAGATCTCAATTTCTGCGCCAAAACGTTTGTCGTTTACGTCGTTTCGCGCACAAAGTTTCGGCAACCCCAATCTAAATTAAAATCTAAAACCTTGTAAACAAGGCAAGTGCTCACTTTTTCGGGGATTTTAACCCTCGGAATTAACGAGAGATATAAAATAAAAGGGGGCTCGTTTCCGAGTGCGCTGCGGTGGTTTGTCATTGTTTTCGATGTGTGTGCTGACGTCAGGTTTTATTGTGTTGTTTGTGATCTCCTAATTGAAGTTATTGATAGGCAATTATAGATATAGGGCATCTCAAAAGGCCAAATATTATCCAGGGGCTCACCCAGTACCTAGGTATTCTTCTTAGTCTTCGTCAAGAGTGGAGTAGTTCTGTATAATCTATTTATAACTAGCTGATACCCGCGAGTTCATCCGCGTTAATTGTTCGCAGAGTTTACGATCATGTTTTTTCGTGAGATCCTATTTTTTTTTCTTAAATAAAAGTAGCCTAAGTTACTCCTTGTTACATCAACTATCTGTCAGTGAAAGTCCCGTCAAAATCAGTCCAGTCATTTCAGAGATTAGCTGGAACAAACTGACGGACAGACAGACAAAACATGAAAAAAATGTTGTTTTGGTATATGTACCGTGTATACATCCATACGCACCTAATAAAAAGCGGTTATTTTAATATGAAAAACAGACACTTCAATTTTATTTATCTGTATGTATGTATGTATGTTTAGAGTATAGATAGACTGCCTCAAGTAGGTTATAGGTACCTACTGTTAGTTGTGGTTTAGTCAGGTAAGCAAAAACGATGAAATTTCTAATATGGATGAGGAAGAAAACTCGTTCTTTTAAAAACATATCTGAAATGGATTGTTAAGAACCTAAAGCAACAATTAAACTCATGAATTATTTTGTTTGTAGATGCTTATATTAATTAAAAAAGGAATAATATTATAAAAATAAATACGTACTATCAAAATTTAAATGATAAATTAATAACGGTATAAATACTCACAGCACGATTTGGACTTATTATTTGGGAAATAGGTACAAAATGGCAGATGGTCAAAATGACAGCATTATTTTTAATTGGTTAGGGTCTATTATGTTTTTGGCTTCGCCTACGTGTTCGTGAGTACCACCCGTTCAATCATTTTTTAATTTTGTATGCTAGGTAGATGATCGTTGAACAAAAATGATCCAAGGAAATTTTTCATTTTGTACGTACTTCCCCATTAAATGACATGTTGCACTACGTTCATTCAATCATCATTGATTCCATAGAGGATTGATGAGAAGTTTTACCAACGAGTGCGCAAATAGCAGAGGGTAAATGTGGTTCCTTCCGGCATCTCATAGTACTGGGGGATTGGAGTTTGGGTTTGTCCATCACAGTGGTGGGCTGATAATATTCTCTTTGCTCGGGCTTCCGTCCTCTTGACAATTCCGCCAAATTGTTGGCCAGTTCCGCTGCTGCTTCCCCGTACAGCAGCTGACCCCGGCGTACCTGGTGATGAAGGAAGGTTAATGGTCAGTTCAGTCATCAAAATCTGACTATTAACAGAAAATCAATTACTTTGGCTTTCCAGCATAATAACATCTACTTCTTCGTTGAGCATTTTGAAGATTGAGTGCAGGAACGTACCGACGCAACCAGGGAAGGGGAACTTGAACTTGATCATCAAATGTTATAATTAGTAGGTGTGTGAGTGGAAATTTGTTCTATGATCAGGTACAGAGCACGGAGTCGCCTCAACGGCCCCTGCTGTAGCCGGCATTTTCCATAATTCCCCCCCATACAAACGAAACGTGTCTCTGTACAATCGCACACAAATGCCATATTTATACAAACTTACGACTTTGAACGGCGGTCCGTAACAGAAGATGTGCGCTCAACACATTTTCGGCTCCTCGAATTTTTATAGCTACTGCCGTCTCTAGCGCTGATAGCACGGCGATTCGTGAACTTACACTTCCCTTTATTTAAGAGGTGTGCCCGTGTGTCATTTGGTATAGTTTTCATCATCAGATTCAGATCACCATCCAAAAATTCTATCAGCAATCAAGCAAAAAAGCCTTCTCCACCGAGTTGCATTACTTAAATACTTACTCTTAATTTGCACTGGAACGGTGTCGGTGGGTCCTGCTGCCTTAAACAGGAGAAAGTAGTTTTCATTGGCAACAGCGGTGGTTTTGAACTAATAAAGGGCTAAACAAACAAACAAACACTAGCACAGAAACAGTGTAAAAGTATTGATACCTCATCTT
Source organism: Lycophotia porphyrea (assembly GCA_950005105.1). Taxonomy (NCBI): domain Eukaryota; kingdom Metazoa; phylum Arthropoda; class Insecta; order Lepidoptera; family Noctuidae; genus Lycophotia; species Lycophotia porphyrea. The sequence goes on along the minus strand of OX465404.1, from coordinate 5,036,638 downwards.
TTAGTTCTGCCCTCCTATGTGAGACCCACTCGATCTGTTCCTGAAGTTTCATGCACTCCTTTTCGTTATTTTGAAGGTCCGAACGAAGGGACTCCATGATCTCCCGGTAGCGTGCCCTGACGTCCTGGTCGATGGCGTGAAGATTCTCGATTTCGTTTTGCGTCTCCCGAATCTTGCACTTGGATAAGAGGAGACGGCCCTCCTGTTAACATATTTGAAGGTATAATAAGTGCCCACCGTAAGAAAGAAAGAAAACATGTTCTTTTGGCACATGCCACAAGTGCAAACAAAAAGAAAAGGATGGCTATCGTCGCCTCTGAATCTGATTTAGATCTCACCTCAGATCACTCTACAGTTATTCTTTACGTGAGTAATAAGATAATACTAACTGAAGCACTTCCCTAAATTTACAATCAGAAAACTAACTGGGATAAATATCAGGATATAATCACATCGGAGACACAGCTTATGATCTCTCTGAAAACCATCGTCGAGGTAGAACAGACTATAGAAGGATTTAACCAACTGATTCATTATGCGGCAAACCGGTCCACACCTCAACACAAGGCGGTAAGCGCAAAAGAACATGTATACCCTGCGTTCATCAAGGACTATATAATCGAAAGACGTAGACTCCGCAGAGGATGGCAAACCATCCACTATGCTAGAGATAAGACTGCTTTTAATAAAGCCTCACAGCAACTAAAGGCACTAATCAAAGAATGGGAAAATGAGAATATGCAATCACATCTTGTAAAACTGACACAAACTAGTGACACAAATTATTCTTTGTGGAAGGATAATAAAAACCTAAAGCGCCCCAAACAATAGGTAACAGCACTAAAAACACAAATAGAAACCTGCGCCCGCCCGACTTTGTAATAGCTAACACATATGCCAACCACCTACATAAAGTTTTTGAACCACTTGCTAGGAAGTGGAACAATCAACATCTCGACAATGTAATAGACAATTACCTCAGCTCTCCTACTCAAATGTGTCTTCCACTGAAACATGTAACACAACATGAACTAAGGCGGGAAATCCTAAAACTGAAGGAAGGTAAATGCCCGGGTTACGATCTTATTGACGCTACTCTTTTGAAGCATCTCCCAAAAAAAAGGTTACTGCTCATACTTGCCTTCTTCAACGCGTGTCTAAGATTGTCCTCCTACCGAAACCAGTGGAAAATAGCCCAAGTAATAATGATAGTAAAACCAGGCAAGCCAGCCCAAGATGTGGCATCATACAGAACAGACCTATAAGTCTCCTTCCGGTAGTTAGAAAACTACTGGACAACAAGATCATACTAAATAGATTGCGAGAACATCTAGCAGATATAATCCAACTCACCAGTTTGGCTTTAGGGATGGACATGGTACCATCGAGCAAGTGCATCGCTTTGTTGACGTCATTGGTAAAGCGCTGGAAAACAAACAATATTGTTGCGCAGCCTTCCTGGACATAAGCCAAGCTTTTGATAAGGTCTGGCATAACGGGCTACTCTACAAAATTAAAAAAAAAACGCTGCGACACTCTTTCTGCTCATTAAAATCTTATTTCGAAAATAGATGCTTTGAAGTAAAATATAATTCCTACACATCACAAATGCACGAAATTAAGACAGGAGTACCACAAGGCAGTATACTAGGACCAGTTCTCTATCTAATATTCACAGCAGATATACCCACTCATGCTTATACTATAACTGCGACATATGCAGATGATACCGCAACCCTTTCAACACATGGGAATCACGACTCCGCATCTGAAAGGCTCCAACAACACCTGACTCTGATCGAGGCATGGCTGGAGCAGTGGCTATTAAAGTCAATACAAATAAGTCGGTTCAAGTAACCTATACACTAAGAAGAAAAACCTGCCCATCTGTGAAGCTTAGTAATACGGAGATCCCACAATCAGATGACGCCAAATACCCAGGTATGCATCTTGACCGACGGCTCACATGGCGCAAACACATATGAACCAAAACGAGACAATTGGACTGCAAACTGCAAAGCGAAGCATGTACTGGCTCATCGGACGTAAGTCACAGCTGACAGAAGCCAGTAAAATCGCTATCTATAAAGCTATAGCCATAGCCATAGTATAGGCTATAGCTATGGCTATAGCCTGTATGGACGTGGACGCGTATGGCATACAGCTATGGGGCACAACCAGTCACAGTAACATCGAAATACTAGAACGGTTAAAGTAAAACAATGAGAGCTATGTTTAACATTCCACCGTAGATACATAAGCAATAAAGACTAGACATTAACCAGTTAGCTGCTAGTGCTGCTGTTAGTGGACAGTCTGAGATACTCTCGCCTTAAGAGAAATAATATACCAAGACCTAGCAACAAGATTCGCAGACAGGGTGCACAACTCAGCTGAGGACATATCTAACGGCGAAAATCAGACAAGGAAAAAAAAAAAAAAAAAAAACTTCCCCTTTATTGCTTTGTAAAATGGGTAGACTCAGTACTGTACGGCACGGTTGGTGCGATTGGCTGTTGCACTGCCTGTCGCAGGTTCCATTCCCGCACAAATAGTATGGTTTAGGTTTACAGATAGTTGTTCCGTTGTTCTGTTCGTGTGTGTGAGTTTATATGTTTGTAAACGCATCCACGATACAGAAGAAACTTGAAGAGAGGCAAAGTTAAAAAAAAAAAAAAACTGGAATCTCTCTGTGACAAGTCATGTAAGCAGACTTGACCCGAAATTTTCCTAACCTGTTTTTGCCAATAGGAAAATTCTCAGTATCTAGAATTTCGTGGTGTGACCCTTTTGCCTTAGAAAGCACTCGAAGTCTTTGGTCCTACGCCTGGAGGTCTACTCTCTAAGTCCGTCAACGAAAATACGGGCCCATCCGAAAGTAGTCCGTAAAAACGGAGTAAACCCTACTTCCGATTGATTACGGATTCATGACTGTCGAACGGAATCATAGACAATATTCGTGAACGAATGATGCATGGCGATAGAGTTGCGCTATTTTACCGGTCGATTACCGGTTTAAGAACTTTGCAGTTTTCAAATTTTTAAACAAAAAATATTATTGTTATTGTTAAAAAATTACCACATTTTTAACAATATACTTTTTGATATGTCTTTATAGAATTGAACTATTTTTTCCATTTTTGTCCGATTTGTGGCTTAATCCTGTTTATACCTTTTTTGCCTTTCTTTCATTTGACCGCAAAATTTAAATGAAATTTCAGTTTGTTATTTACCATATACATAATTCGCATTAATAATACGACGCGGAACTTTCCGTAATCAATCCTCAACTGCTTCAGCAGCAACTCGGGCTAAAATAGAGGCGCTCCTTAATTTTATGAGTGAGAACCACGACTTGCAAAACATCAGTGTCACTTCCACAGGAGCCTATATATTTTTTTTCGCATGGGAAATCATCAAATGATTTCTCCCGTTCTGGGCAGAGCGGAAGGGAGTGTCAGACTTATACTGACTAAAACCCATCCATGTTCCTTCCTTGCTCTTTGTGTTCCAGGGCCGCGGTATCTCTTTCGAACAGTCCCGCAGCCCTGGCTTGCACAGGAGCCCTCCAGGTTTCGTGCTTAGAGAGTAGACCCCCTGATACGAACCATCGAACAATATGAATAAAGGAACTGAGAATGCATTTGTTTCTGCCCGTACGTAGCTAAGTAGTGAGAGAGAGATGAGGATGTCAGAAGCGATTAAAAGGAGGATGAAAAATGAATTTCGTTTTTAGGGTTCCGTACCCAAAGGGTAAAACGGGACCCTATTACTAAGACTCCGCTGTCCGTCCGTCCGTTTGTCTGTCTGTCTGTCCGTCTGTCACCAGGCTGTATCTCATGAACTGATAGCTGAAATTTTCACAGATGATGTATTTCTGTTGCCGCTATTACAACAAATACTAAAAACAGAATAAAATACAACAAATGTGTTTTTTTGCCGTTTTTTTGCTCAATATTAATAACGGCGACAGGTAGACGCTTGAAATAGTCACAGAATATTTAGTTGTATATTCACTTTAAAAATAATTAGATTAAAATAAAATAAATATTTAAACGGCTAATAAAATCATCATCGTTTGTTGTATGGGAGCCATACAACAAACTTGATTTTTTTGCCGTTTCTGTCTAATGTTGTATAGATAATGGTACGGAACCCGAAATCCGACTCGCAATTGGCCATTTTTTTTTGTCACACGGCGTCATTTTTTATCAAAACCGTGTATCCTCGCTTTTACATGACCAGATTATAAGAAAGGATACTGTTACCTTGTCAGCGAGTTTCTTGGTCAGGACATCGAGGTGTTCATCGAGGGAATCCTTCTCCTCGAGCTCATACCGTTGCACCACGTTGTGATGAGGACACAGGCGGTGGAGTATATGCACGGTATTGGTGTTCGGGGCAGAATATTCGGTGTTTGCTTCAGTAACCAGAACCTGTACACAAAAAGAAAAATTCTTCATTTCAGGTGAAAATGTAGAGATAGAAGTGAGGTGTAACAATCTGTAAATCTGTACAGATAATCTGTATCTGTACGTCTGTACAGATAAATAAAATTGGAGTGTCTGTTTGTAATATTAAAATAACCGCTTTTTACTAAGTGCATATGGACGGACTACGGATGTATACACGGTACAGACGCCAGCACATGACGCTACTACAATCTGTCAGATTTCTTTACTAGATTTTCAACTTTATCTCTGACATTAAGTTCAAGGTTGTTTGGGAAAATCTGACAGATTCGGGTAGGTTGACGTGCTGGCGTCTGTACATATACCAAAACAACATTTTTTTACATTTTTTGTCTGTCTTTCTGTCTGTCTGTTTGTTCCGGCTAATCTCTGAAATGGCTGGACCGATTTTGAAGGGACTTTCACTGGCAGATATGTGAAGTAACAAGGAGTAACTTAGGCTACTTTTATTTTAGATAAATAGTTCCGTGCAAACCCTTGAAATTGTTAGGTTAGGTTAGGTAGAAACTCCTAGACATGGCTCGTATTGTTAGGGGATTCCTCTCTCTAGAGCCCTGACCTAGCTTGGATCCTGTTCCCGATACCGGTGGGCTACTATTCTTTATATTTTAAATGTTTTTTTTTTTTTTTTTAGAAATATGTAAAGAAAAATAATTAAGTAAGAAATGAGTATTTTAGAGGATGCCAGAAAGTTTTACAAGCGAAAGAAAAGTGGATGGAATAAATGAGGAACGTTATGAAAGAAAAAGGAGTAAATGATAGCGTGACGGCTGTCAGGGGAGGATGGAAGAAAAAATGATGGTGTATCAGATTACTTGGGCCCAGCTAGGTTGTTATTAGCGATCAAGTGTAATCCTTTTAGTTATTTTAACTGACTGCATAACTGTCGACGTCAGTGATCTTCTTTAGTGTAGTCATACCATACTATACTGAGGAGCTCGTGGCTAAATAATAACAGCCGCTCGGGTCGATCTTTAGGTAAAGCAGTGCTTGCCTAGGTTGGTCTGTGTATGGGTGACCACCCATTACATATCGAGTTCCCTCCGTGCCTCGGAAAGCACGTTACACCGTTGGTCCCGGCTGTCATTTGTAGATCTTTGACAGTCGTTTCGTTGTCAGTGGCCCAAAAAGTCTGACAACCAGTCTTACCAAGTGGTATCGTATTACCCAGTACTAACTGGGTTGTGGAGGTCAGACAGGCAGTCGCTCCATGTAAAATACTGGTATTGAGCGGCATCCGGTTAGACTTGAAGCCGACCCCAACATAGTTGGGAAAAGGCTAAGCAGATGATGATGATGGTGGATACCATTGAAAAATCTGTCAAAATAACTGCTATCTTTACCCTCGAAACCATAAGGTAGTAGATTTCAGCTGTTAGATGTAAATAACTGCGAAGGTGGTTTCTATGGATGCTTCTGAAGCTCCTTACCTTAGACGACGCAGCGACTTTCAGTCTCCATCTTACAATGAGTAGGATCACGGCAATAGCCAGACCCACACCCGCAACGGTCAGAGAGACGTTATTCATATCGGACGAATATCATTATACCACGGAGGTCACTACTTTAGATTTTATTAAAAACGGCGCAGCCATGTTTGCCGGATTTTGAGTTTTGACACTGTCACTTGACAGTTGTCATGTTTGGATTAGGAATGACGTTATTTTTTTGTGTTTTTTTTTGCTGTGTTTAAAGAGGTTTTAAATGTGAATGTGCAAGAAGTTTAACAATTTCTTAGATAGGTCGTATAGTTCTGAATATAAATACTAGATTGAAAGAGTGTAATAATTATGATAAAATCCGTGCCGGTGGTCCAATCTCCGATACTCAAAAAAACCTTTCTTATTTTGGTCCATTTTATTGACAAGGGTTAGTTAACGGTGGTCCAAATCACATAAAAACTTTTTCAGTCAGCAACAAAAACTTGGATGGATAGTTTGTACCTACTTACACACATTCTTTAACTCAAAACAGTCGCTGAACATCCAGGTAAGAAGTAACATCTAAAATCTTTATCCCACTTTGACCTTACCAAATCAACAAATCAGGGATCCACAATATCATTACAAGCCATGCTAATCTAGCTTTAACTACGGGAATAGCGCAGGGAAGTGGGTTGGCGTTTGAGTCCAAATCCTGTGCCCAAGGATTTGGACTCAAAAAAATATCTACAGAAGGTTAGCTCCAAACAACGAGTTAATACAAGCGCACAGTTTAGTACCCGTTAACGTTAATTAATGTTAATCTGAGGCAACCGGGCTTACCCCAGTTGTAAGCTTTTCTACTTATTGGCCTAGCTGTGATCTGTCGTTTGCTTGATATAGAATTGTGGAGGAAAGTGTAGGTGTACCTTTAAATTCGTACTCCTCCGCTGTTCTTTTCAATTTCGATTCGGGTTCCAATTCAGTTGAATCGTTTCTTCCACACTCATTAATCTTCATTGCCTCGGCGCTTTGCCTCTGTAGATTCTGGCTTTCAGGAGTTTTAGTGGTCAGGAAAAGTGTGACCGGCTAGCCCCATAAAAGACTCGCGCTGTTGCGGCATACGGTGATTTTGGGCGAACACCAGCCCGCAAATGCGCTTGTACTCGTTGTATGTATGACAAGCGTGTCTATGTATGCGTGCATTCTAGTGATCCTGACTGCTAGGACGGAGGTCGTGGGTTCGATTCCCACACAGGACAAATCTTTGTGCGATGAGTACGATTATTTGTTCTGTATCTGGGTGTAAATTTATCTATAATATGTATGTATTTAGAAATATATAAGTATGTTTATCAGTTGTCTGGTTGCCATAGTACAGGCTCTGCCTAGTTTGGGATCAGATGGCGGTGTGTTGGTTGTTCCAAGATATTATTATTATTATTTCCTTTATTTATTTATATACATATTTTTTTATATAAAACGACATAAAAAAAAACATTTAAAAATATAAAAATAGTAGCCCACCGGTATCGGGAATAGGCTCCAAGCTACCGGCGGTCAGGGCTCCAGAGAGAGGAACCTCCTAACAATACGAACCGTGTCCAGGAGTACCGCTTTCTGAATCAAGCCCGTGATCCAGCTGCCTAACGAGAGCCTCCTCAGGTGTTGGTTGAGGCTCTTGGCAATTAAGCCATGGGCTGATACGACTACCGATATTATTATTATTCCGTTTATTCATGTATATACATATTTTTTAACATTTTTAAATATTTCTTAAAACAAACCATATAAAAACATTTAAAAATATAAAAAAATAGCGGTCCGCCGGTGTCGGGAACAGGGTCCAAGCTACCAGTGGTTAGGGCCCCAGAGACAGGAACCTCCTCACAATGCGAGCCGTATCGAGGAGTACTGCCTTCTGAATCAGGCCCTTGATCCAACCGCCTAAGGCGAACTTCGAGAGATGGTCGTCGAGGCTCTTAGCCATAAGGCCATTGGCCGTCACGACAATCGGCACAATGATAGCAGAGTTCACATTATTATTATTATTATTCTATGGATATGACCTTCTGTACGCATTTGCCGCCGCAGCCGCAGATTTGCTTTTTCGCCTCTGCCGCTGCAGTAAACGTAGCCACCTCCAGAGCCCAAATTGTATAATATGGATACATAGTATAGTCCTTCTAACAGTTTCGGCCACGGCGGCAATCTTACCGGGAATCAACACTCGGCGCGGGTGATATTATAGTACACAAGTGTGTGCGCAGGCACATAAGCATTCTCTGTTCCTGTTACTCTCATAGTCCGATGGGCACCGACCTAATCCGTCACGACCAACGAACTACTGTGAAATTACTGATGGAAAAACCCAATAGCACTTTTTGCTCGCCCCGGGAATCGAACCCAGGACCCCACGCTCAGCAGTCGCGCTTGTGACCACGACAGTCAATATGGAAGTAACATCGATACAAAAAGCAGAAAGAACCTTCTGTATCTACCTTTTCTGTGGCTCGGATCCCGGCATCTGACATCATACGTCATTCATCACTGGTGTCGGCGACTCAGGCGGGGACGATACGAGGCCGGAACGTGTCGCTATGGCGATAGAATTGTGCTATTAAAACAGGGCGTAAATCAAGCGTTATTAGCTAATTAATTGGTAAGGTTGTGTATAAATAGGGGGATTTAGAGGAGCGGATGATTTGGATGAAAAAAAAAAGTGTTTTCAATGGAGTTTGGAGTAACTATAATATTGGAACGAAGCAAAAGGAGCATGTACGCACGATAACCAATCAAGCTATGAAAAACCAAATTAAGCTGATCTCTAATTGTATGGGAAACTCATACAAAATGAGGACAGGTTACACTAGATTTATATAGCTTGATGTGCCGCCATGTGTGAGTATCCTAAAAGGTGGCGTTCTGTAGTTTCTGCCTAGCCCCATTGGAAAAAAGGTGTGGGTATGTAGCAGTAGCGAAGGGTCAATTTTTGTGTGAGGTAAGCCGGAGTACATATGGTTAAAGTAATAATGAGTAATAAGCAAGTAATGAGAAATGTGAGTAATGTGAATATATTATTTGTGTATACTGACTGTGCCATTTTGCATAGGGATTCCGGTAGGAATCGAGTTGTATGGAACCTTCGCCACTGGTATCTAGGATTGAAAAAGCTAGCCTGTTATCATAAAGTAAATATGAAGTGAAGTTTGAAGATTTTATGGATGACGGATAAAATCAAGACTTTAGTAGCTATCTAAAAGGTTTAAGGTCCCAGCATAGTAGGTAATCCTAAAAATGTTACGATTAAGTGTTTATGTCGGATTTTTTTCGCCTAAACACGTTACTGTAAAAAGTAATTAGCCGACTGCGCCACATCAAAGATAGGGTGTTTTATGTAATTAGCCGCTAACTACCACATACATTCCTCTTTTTACTCTCCACCGCTCTTGTGACACCCTCATTCAGGTTGGCAACAATGTCGTCTGCCAGTCTCGTACGCCGGACGACCAACACTTCTCCTTCCATTCCTTGGACGCCACTCGGTCACAGCTTTACTCCACCTGCCATCGCCTTGCTAGATGTCCTACCTAACTCCATTTGAGTTCCTTAACGCGATTTCCAGTATCGAAGATACGAGACGAATTCGTACATATCAACAACGATGTCTAAATTAATTTAAATGAAAGGACTAAGGAGATAAAAAGGGACCCCAAACTAACAATCTTTTAACGATTTACTCAGCTATCACTGGCCAAAGAAACCCGCTGACATCCTCGCTACAATTATTCCATAACATCGTAATCCATCATATCACAATACTGCTACCTATTTTTATAACACCCAACCTCGGTATACGTCATCAAACTACGATCAAGGCAATAGAATGTCCATCACGGTTCACACGTCACACAAATCGGTTCCCCGCGCCGCCCCTAGGTGGAGCTGGAGGCAATTACCTACCGATGCAGGGTATAATTGAAAGGGGATCGAGTTCTAATTGATTGTTTCTGGACGAATGATTGATATGATAGAACGATTAACGGCTGCGTGACCGTGTAATTTGTGTGTGGTGTGTAAGTTGGATGTGTGTGTAGTTGGTTATTTAGTGGGAACTAGCTGATGCGCGCGGCATCGCCCGCGTGGATGTCGGTTATCGCGACTAAAAGTAATCATTTTCGTTGAAAGCTATAACGGCTTATTTTTCGACGACACCTCCAACAAATGTATTTTAGCCAATGTATAAAAAAAAACTTGACAAATTATTTACTAAAACCTTCCTTGAGAACCACTCTATCCATTGGTTTTATTTTTATATTGGAGAACACACCACTTTCATTTTGTACGACGTACACTTATTTAACGTTACATTTGTCTACTTAACCAAGTAAGGGCCAAGTTCACCGACAAGACAACATAACGGTCTGATTATCTGAAAACAGCTGTTTACCATAAATTTTCGTGTTCCCGAAAGCAAATCTGATGATTAACACATTGACACAGTAATCAACTGTTATCGCTAATTCAATGCCGGTGACCATGGCCCTTAATCATCAGATTTGCTTTTTTGAACACGAAAATTCATGGTAAACAGCTGTTTTCAGATAATCAGACCGTTATGTTGTCGGTGAACTTGGCCCTAAATACTTTACATTTGGCACGAAAATCGCTGCAGTAGTTTTTGAGTTTATCGCAAACAGACAGACAGACGCGGCGGAGGATTTTGTTTTATAATATGTAGTGATAGATAAGTAGTATAGAGAGAATTATGGAAGAAGGCATGCTGCGTTGACTCCAAATAAATTGGAATAAGGATGCTGATGGTTGAAGTGAAGTAAATAGTAGGTGCCCACTAATGTCTGAGAAAAGTTTGTCGTTTATGTTTTTGCATTTCCATCTGTAGCAAAACACAATCTCCCGATACATTCTGCACTACAAAGTTAGCAGTGACGATTAAAAATCAGCGAAAGCAGCTGACGAAGTCGCCATAAACATTGCAAACTTAATACTCGTAGGTGCATTTACGACAGCCCATATAACACCCATTTCTTGTAAACCATGTATCACCAGCGGAATGAAGTCATAAAACTTAAGGGCCGACGGAATTCCCGCCACATTTGACATTAAACGCTCCGTTCAAAAATCGTTCAGTTCATTCATTCACGTGCCGCGTTCCGTTTCACTTCGCGCGTGATCAAAGCGCGCGCGATGACGTCGGCGCAGTATTCGTGAGATTTACAGCTTACGGAAGCTAATTAGTTTGAATTAGTTGGGAGGAGGGCCCGTATGGCCGGTTGCGTGCCGCGCGTGCATCCGAACGTGACGCTTTCAGGACTAGTAACAATTAGATGGTGCAGACGTGCAACTGAGTAAGATTGTAGAGTGGTGGTTGCGAGAATGTAATGATTCGAAGTAATGTAACTGTAGTTTATAATTGGAACAGATGAAAACTATGTAGACTCTAATAAGAATTCTTTATTGTACAACATAAAAAAGCGGTAAAAGTTCTGCGTTTTTGCTCTTTTTTTTAATTTAAGACTTGCGCCTTGAGTTCTACTTGCTTGATTCGCTGAATAATATTTTTTTTTAGAGAATCGAAAATGTTACAACTCTATAAAAGCATACCTGTTCGCCCTGCTTCCATTACCACTTGCTCTTAACTGCCAGGCACTACCGCACTAGCCAAGATGAGTGATGAATGCAAGTTTAGACTACAGCCATTACGAGCTCTATGTTTAAATATCTCCAACGCGTTCCGGGAGACGATCCATGACTAAGTTCACGCCATTCTCACAGCCGAGGGTACGCAGAGAGGATACCAAGGAGTTTTTGTTACATAATTTGTTACTAATTAAGAGCCAAAAAACAGACGGTGTCTTTGATCAGTTGAGACATATGGCCGCCATTTTTAGAACATGTCGTTTACATGTTATATTAATTAATCGTTCGAGAATAATTAGGAAAGGAGAGGAATGTTTGTTGGAATGTTCAGTTAGGGGTTTAATTTATGGGGTATTGTTTAATGGGTAGATTGTATGTTTTGTTGGACGTGATTTGGTTAATAAGAAGGATCTACGGAAATCTGTACTTACCTACAAATTACAATGTGGTGTAATTATTTACATAACTAGCTTATGGCCGCGGCTTCGCCCGCGTGGAGTTCGGTAATTGTCCCACGGGATCGTACTACCGGGATAAAAAGTATTCTATGTATTAATACAAGTGTGCCAAATGTTTGTGTGAAAGAACAACAAAAATCTAGACATCCTCACAAAATTTCACATTTATAATATTGGAAGAAAGATGGAAATTTAATATTATAGGCGGATATTTTCGGTGGCGTTACAGTTTAGACAAGAACGAGCCTTGCGGCAGCAACTGTGGAAGAACCAGGTGAAAAAATTCGATTTTACTTTTTTATCCTAAATAGCCTTACGTTTGGCCGCAATTCCAACTTGCCTTGCCTGATGTGAAGTGATTACGCGGCGTATAGCTAGAACTTGCGACGCGACGGCACTCACGCGACTAAACTATAAATTGTATAACCCGCGTATCGCTGGCCAAAAGTTTCATCACCTGAGTTCTTGGTCGTTCGAGATGGGTCTAAGGTGTGGGAGCAGTCTTGTACACTGAAAAAAAAGTAGTTGCCACAATCAAGATTTTGTTTAGATTGACTAAGTAACTTGTTTGCATCCGAGCCTATCAAGCACAATGATCACAGCTACTACATTTATTTGATTGAGATTTGAAACGGGATCTTGTTTGGAGTTAACACAAAACCTATTTGCAGCACTCATGTCAAAAGTAAGTTGGTTGTGTTAATCAAGCATTTTGATTACTTCAATAAAGATTGTCTTTTTTTTAACTCTTCTACAATGATAATCAAGAAACTTGTTTGAGCGGTCAATCATTTGAACTAGTATTGCTGCAATCATGTCGTGATGATCAACTTAACTAAGATTTTGATTAATCTCAACAAGATATCGTCAATCCGTGTACGTATAGCACCTTTATCATTAACATATTTTGCTGATGCAGTGAACTTGCCATCCATACATTGCCAAACAAGCCGACCTGATTCGATTTGAGCAACATTATTTCTTCCAAGACAAACACAATTTTCCTTAATATTATCAAATAATCACATAGCAAGGGATCATGTCTCAGAGGACTAAAATAAAAGGAAATTCAAAATGGCCGACTCTGAAAGCAACGGCGCGGTTTCTTTCCGCGTATTACTAGCATTACCATACTTCAGGCGGCGAAGCTTATTTAAATGCTCCACCGACTCCATTTAGAGCTTGGAAAAATAAAACTGGGGAACAGATCCCGCGATCTCTCGCTGAGCCGCTTTTGTGGTAAATATGTATAAACTTACCAACTTACATCTGCGCTTTATCAACTTCTTTGCTTACCCATTTCAGTTCTTATTCTTAAACCACCAAGTGACACACAATATCTTTCCCACGTCGCAAGTTAGTTGGCTCATGTATAAGTATCTACGTTTTGTTGCCGGCAACTTTTTATTTTATCGCATTTTATTTGGGAGCTCAGCTGCCAGTCGTGTTGTTTGCCGCACTCGAGTATATTTCGCTATCTATCTAATATCTACTTAAAATATGAACGACTGCCGCGAAATAAAATTCTTCGCAAATAAATACACGCGTTATACCAACTTTCTTATTCTTTTTTGCTTTTATATCAAAAGGTGCATTAATATTTTAATGAAACGCAAATCGGCGTAGCTTGTTTGAATATAAAACAAAGCAAAAATTAAGTTAAACGATTAAAAAAGAGTCCCCGGAGCGCTCACTGTTTGAACAATGATTCCATTATCTGAGAACGACGCTACGCTTCCTCTACTCAGACATAAAAGATAAAACTGAATAGGCGCCAATTTTGTTCCATTACTCTCGAGCACCGCAGAATACATATTATCCGTAAAACGGAACGCAAACAAAGTGAACGTCGTTTTCCCGCCGACGATAACTTAATTTCAGTCCGCCATAAGTACGTAATTAGCGAGCCGCTGCCTTATCGGCCGGCGGGTAATTAACCTCTCGGGGGGGTGTCCTCCCTCTCCCCCGGGCCTCCCTTCCTCCTGGTGCACCTTGAATACCTCCTCGGCTCGTAATATTTCCGCCATATTATCCGGGAGTCCGCCCACCTCCTCCGCCAATGGCAGCGATTCCCGCGCTTTTGTTTCGCGCCGTCACCGCTTCGTTCCGAAACGTTGTAACGTTGGTATGTTTTCTTTGGGAAATTTGGCTGTATTCGTAAGCTGGATGCGGTTTGTTTTCATTGGAGCGCGTTTATTATGCTAACGCTGTCTTCGCTTTTGAAATATCATAACTTGGAGATACTGTTGAATAAATTGAAACTTTGTCAGCTTAACATAGAGTCGACTTTAGGTTTCCTTGAGTGTGTTCGACGAGGGGTGTCGTCAGTTCATATTTCATGTGTTATCATCTTTTATTGAGTGCGAGTTAGGGCATTGTTGTCGGTTTACTGCGCGGTTATCTCGCGCGGCCGCCGGTGTTTAGCGACGCCTCGCCTGATGAATGGCATATTGGTATGATGTTATAGAAGCCGCCGAAAACCTGCGAACCTAGTAAGGGGTGTGATGTGAGGGTAGCGGAGGATATTGTTTCTAATTTTGGCAAAGTGGATGATGTAATAACGTGGGGTTTGGGTAAGATTTTGCTTATTGCTTAAGAAGTTCAAGAATCAACGACATCGATACAATTAAGTAAGATTTATGATTATTTATTACTGAAGTAAGTTAAGGTATTTTTCTAATCTTTTTAATACAGTTTCGGTAATTAATTGAATTAGGAATTTGGTTTACATGTGGTATCTGTATTAAAACCGCGTACGGTAACGAAATGTCGACGCCGCTACGTCGCTACGGGTTTCGTAGCGCAGATTAGTTGGAATAAAAATCGTAATCTGAGAATTTAAGGAGTAGGGGTGGTAGTCCGGCTTGATTTATTATTGTAACGTTGTTGAACTCACTACGAAAACGTTTGTAGCAAAATATCTTGAATATAGAGCATACATAGTTTCTTACAGATAAATAAATAGGTGTGAGTACCTATTTAAACTATTGCTAAATAATAGTTAGTTTTGAAAGGGGATTAGCATTATTCTTCAAGCAAGAACCTTTACTTACATCTATAAGTTCAAATCTTATAATTATGTTTTTCACACTTACTACCATGTTTTAATAGTTTTATCCATTCACTATTAACAACCAATGCCTATTAGAACACAAAATCGTCCACAACATTTAAACAATACAACAAATAATCGATCACTGCCCACTGAAGCGTGTTTCCGAACGAGCGGTCGTTTGTCAAAATTACGCGGCAGTTGATAAGCCGCATAATTTTTGGCGCGAAACTCGTCGGCTGTCCTAATTGGGTGGCGTGGCCAGTGTGCCGATAAAGCCCGGTTTACACAGCGTTTTAATTAATAGAGGTCGCCGGCGAGCGTAGGGTTGCCACGTGTTCACACGGTGTTGGGAAATTAATTTAGAAAATGTGAGCGTTCTGAAAAAAAGAACGGGTTACACGTTATCGTGTCTTTTAATGGTGATCAGGAAAATAATAAAGTAGGTAATCCACGGATAAGAGAAGGATGGAAATGCATTTAGCTGTAGGCACAGATTAATGAGAGTGTGTCCGGCTTATCAGAAATTTCTCAGTAGCAGCCTGTAACTCGTACCTGGTTGATGCCAATTGACTCACCCTCCATAACTGAGCGACTGCCCATAAGTGATGTTATCTTATGTAGAAAAATAAGAGCCTAAATTCGAAATATCTGTACACCCCTATCTGTCGCCAACGTCCAAAACACGTGAACTGTTAACGAACTAAATCTGCGCAGAAATATAAATCAAGTCAGAATTTAGTTATCTGGCCGAGCGACAGATTAAAGCTCTTTGAATACACGTAGCGTAGGTGAACTAACTACTAACACTTCGTTTTTCAAAACTGAGTTCACCTGGAGCTATTTGAGATAGAAATTCGGAGCTAGTTTTAAGGAGGAATAAGGAATGTTATGAGGGGAGATTTGTTCTCCAGTGGACATTGGCGGGGTGAGATGAGCTCTTTAATACCCCAAGAAAACAGAGGTAAATCTCTGTGCGTACAGTTTTGCTTTCAAGACAATTACATACTAAAAAGTCTACATTTATAATTTAGGCAAAGACACCACAATCTCAGCCGTTGAAGTCGTAGGATTTTCACAGAAAATCACCAACTTTCGTAGAAACTGTCTAAGGAAGAAACGTAAGATAGTTGCTACCTAATTTTGTTTGGACAATTGCAAAAAAATAGGTATCTTTTTATCCATGCAGTACAAGGTTGTGGAGGTCAAAATAGGCACCTGTTTGCACCATATAAAATACAGGTATATAACTGCATCCAATTAGACTGCAAGCTGCCCCAAACATATTTGATATTAGGCTATGAAAATGCGAAAAAAGAACAAAAATAATCATTTCTAAGTGACTGACTTAAAACAAGCGCCTATTTCGTTAGACCCTAAACCGTCACCGTCTCGCTGTCATAAAATTAAACTCATGTTACCCGGTCATTATGTAAGTTAGCAAAATGTCGGAACCCTTCGGAAAGTTCGCGAAGTCTTATCAAAAGTTATTGCCGTCGGTAGCTCCGTGAGAATGGCTGGCACCGCAATCAACTAGAAGTAGGGAGGATACTTAGAACTGTTGGAGAAAAGAGGTTTTCATAGAGTTTAGTCTGTAAGTTTTCTATGTTTGTTTCGTTAACTGTACCCAACTTAAGTACTCGTATTTAGATTATTTTATAACATAACGTCATGCCCGTATTCCGGGAAGGGTTAAGTAGAGGTTTGCCTAAAGTAGACCCACATTTCGTCAGTTATGTTTAAGTCCTACTTAATAGGGCCGAGCTTAGTATCATAAACCGAGCAATTATTCTGTATGCAACACCAACATAATTAAATAAACCCAAATTTACTTTTTGGCTGCAGGTTTGTGATTAATTTACCGCAAAATTAATCCCATAGTACCTACGAAGTACGAACGCAATGCTTTATAAAACGCCCATATTTCAAAATTGAAGATAGTCTAAACGATTCTTGTACAAATAATGCTTAGTATATGTAAAAATAAAAACAAATTAAATATTTATTCGACGAAATAGTAACATAATCTAGATCCACGTCTCAGAGGAACAATTCCTTTGCTAAACCTTTTTTAAAATTTAAAAAAGTAGAATGAATTTGTGAACGCAGCTAACGGTTGGCGCGCTCACAACTGTCAAACGGGAGCGCGCGAACTTTTGGCGGGAGAGCGACGCAATAAAAACCTTATAAAATTTCTAATGGGAAAACGTACGAAGAGTTTGCCCCGTGAATTATGAATGGTAACGAGCTCGGGAACCGTTCCCCCTTTGTATCGAGTCTGACTGCTCCAAGTTCGTACTTGTTTCTTTTGTAGATTGCGGTCGTGGTTTATGCGATGCGAAAAACAACATTGTTATACTTTGGGTGCCGGAGTTGAGTCGCGTTCTGAGTTTACGAGCGGTTTTAATTGCATTTGTGTTATATGATTATAAAGTATGGAATTAGTAGATAGATTTTGTATGCAGTGTGTTTTTTTTTCGGTTTCAGAGGTTTTAGACATGTATTGAAAGAAAAGTTTTCTTTTTTAGTAAGTTTCGGGTTGCGGTTTTTTGCTATGGCTTGTACCTACTGTAAAAAATATCACCTGAATATCGTAGACAAACCACAGACATAGACTTTTACGACTTTTCATTAGTAGAATCTGGCAACCCGGAAAAAAGTCAATTAGGAAGTAGCAGACTAGGGTTCCAAAATACTGATTCGTTTATAAGCGTCTCTAATATGAAAAGTCCAGCTGAAAATAACTCCAATTATATTATACGTCGTCTCTTTATAATGCATGGGATAGAAAGAGACGCAGACACGGAATGAATGTTTCGAATCTCCATTCGTAATTCAAGAGTAGGATCACCACGCTGCAAATGTTGCAGAGGGATTTTTAAACTCTAAATATGTATATGTAGTTAGAAAAAGAAAAGTATCCTGAAGTCAATCCCTCCGATGCTTTTGTGGAATAATGCATGACTGTTATATTATGCTTCTAGTGTAAATAATGACTTCAAGAATGCTATCAAAATCCTGTTATTTTTACAGCACCTTATTGGTTCAAAGGGCTTAGATTTAGATATTTACTGTTATCCATAGTCGGTTTCTGAATTAAGTATTTGAAGTTTAAAACCTGTCTTACATAATATTAGCTACTAAAGAAGAGCTAAATTTAAATGTTAAATTGAATTGTAAATGTTAGTGCTAAAGAAGAGTTTGACAATTTCTCAACTTAAAATAACTCACCTATGTAATTCAGAAACCGACTGTTAGTAAAACTTTTATTGATAAAACTAACGGTGTTTTCGAAAGTTCTGACTTCTTTGAATTTTTTAAACACTTAAATCAAATTCTCCAAATAGACGACCGAGAAACCAGGACATTCCCAAACACTCTTTACCATCTGGTCCCAATAAAAGAGTATGGGCGTGTGAAAGCGTGCAGTTTTTCGAGACTTAAAACAGTCCCTTTTTTGTAGCCGCGGGCGAACGGGACGGGGTATTAAAACTTGTATATCCGATTAGACAAAATTACTAAGTGCTTCAGATAAGAGGGTGCTCCGTTGGGCCCAGGAGTCCACCTAGTGGATGTGCGAATTAAAAAGCTTTACTCGACAACTTGTAAGGATTTACGGTCAACTTTATTTGATGTGTTTGTATATTTTAGCACTTTAAAGTGACAACATTTAACTACCCCCCCAGCTTTATTAAGGCATCAAATCAATGCAATATAAACTTACATTCAAAAATTAAAAATTGCATTCCATTATGTTCTTTACAAGCCATAGACCCTCTTACCAGCCATTCCTTATTAACAACTAAGTACTTAGTAGTTCCATGCCTTAAAACTACACGTCTAGACACACCCCTACACTAAGCTTTTCTTATCTGTGGCAACATATTCCAAATTCATACAGATTATGCTCCACATTTCGCGCCACTCGTTCAGGAACCGAGTTCGCGCGCTTGAATAAAAGATGGCGGACACATGTCTCTAATGCACTCATCAATTATTTCACGCGCTCACTCGTCGTGAGCCTCCCTTTAGCGCAACGTTTTGATAACGTCGCGAGATTCGGCAGTTACGCTTTCATGTTTTATGTACTGTCTGAACTCTGGAGATGTGTAAGGTAGGTTTATGGTATTTTATGTTATATATGTATTTATTTGGATTATATCTTTAACTAAGTACAGGTTTTTAAAACGATCTACGCATCTCTTATCATCTATTGTTTTGGCAGTTTTCTAAGATGTTTAGCCCGGCTGGATGAGGTCAGCCGTGCTCGCCAAAATTGGTTTGTGGATGGGTGACCATCCATGACATACCGAGTTTCCTCCGTACCATTTGTAGATTGTTGACAGTCGTTATAGGTATAGTCAGAGACCCAAAAATCTGACAACAGGTTTACCAAGGGTTACCGTATTACTACAGTAGTAACTAGGTAAAATACTGATATTCAGCTGCTTTCGTTTAGACTGAAAGCCAACTCAACTGCCAAGCTAACTCAACTCTCAACTGGAAAAGGCTATGCCTGGCTCCAAAAGTAATGTCTTGCTTAATTACATTTATAAAGATGTAGTCCCTAACCAAGTCAGCCGTCTGCCTGTGTCCAAAGAAGTCTTGTTGGACCGCTATGTTTCTTTTTTTTCCATCATGACTACCGATTAAACAATTTATTTCGTTTTACAACTAAAAGTGACATAATCACTAAAACACACTATATATACTACAGTAATACAGTTATTCATCATTCTCCTACACTTATCTCAATTTATTTGAGGTCGGCGCAGCATGTCTTCTTCTTTCATAATTCTCGTCATCTCATCAGACACCTCGTTTCTTGCAATATCATCCTTCACACAGTCCATCCATCGTTTCTTTAGTCTTATGGACTAATTACAGGATTGGAGAGAACAAAAAAATAACTCTGAAATGCGAAAGAAGGACAAGAAACCCTCGTTCACCATTCGCACCATGAAGTAGACAAAGCAACAAAAAAGATAATAGCCACAATTCCATTCAAAAAATAATAACTGATATGTAAACTAACAGTACACGAGATACGATTCAGAACCAAGGGTTCTTTGGCGATCAAACACGGCTTGGGAATTGAGTGAGTTCAACCACTATACACACCAATTTCTACCACCACTAGACCGCCTTCTTCTTACACCATTATAAACCTTAACTACTAACAAATAAGGGTGTGCTACGATTCTAGATTCGACAGTGGTTGGAAAGTCTTGTCGAACCAATTTGTGATACCCTCTAGATATCGGCGGGCATTGAAATTGAACGAGCATGTTTGCTTGGCTTTTTAAGAGCGTATGGGGTTTAGAAAAGGTTTGCGTTCTTCTATTTTGATAAGTACTTAATTGTTATCGGGGTGGGTTAAAATGTTCTGGGCGTTATGGTGTTTGGTTCAGTGTGAGCTAACGCTAGGGTATGGATGGATTGTGTGACGAAAGTTATGAAAGAAAAAGATAAATGATAGCGTGACGGCTGACAGAGGAAATACAAGAAAAAAAAACGTGTTGGAATGACCCCGAATAATACGTGACAAAAGCAGGAAGATGAGGAAGTTGATGATGATGATGATGATGATTGTGAGCTGAAGTTCAGTAGATATGGTTATGTGTTATACCTACGAGACTTCTTCTAACAAAATCTGAGCGTTTTGAGTAGGTAAAAAAGAAAATGATCCCTGTCATTTGTAGACCTTCGACAGTCGTTACAGGTAGTCAGTGGCCCGAAAGTGTGACAACCAGTCTTACCAAAGGGTATCTTTACCCAGTACTAACTGGATTGTGAAGGTCAGAAACGCAGTGGCTCCATTATAAATGGACAGGGACAGGAAGCCGACCCCAACTTAAGTAGTTAGGAAAAGGCTAAGCAGATGATGATGAAAGACAATATCCAACATGTATGAAGCAATGGCGCCTTTTATTTTCTCGCGGCCATTAACGAAAAAATTACAAAGGACATAACAAAACATAGAATTTAGTATCGCGGTAAAGCTCAAAACTCGAGTCCGGATTGACTTAAATCAGTTTATGCAGGGTGATTTTTATGTTAGCACATCAGAGCTCAATCTGAAACCTGGAAAAAGCCAAAGGACCCATGATCTTGATTTTGGAGAAGAATAAATCAACAGTATTCGTTGTTGGAGGCAGGTAACGAACCTGTGTCAATGACTGAATTATTTCTTCATGAAATAGTCATTCAATCATTGAACTTCGCGCGGGTTACCTTACCGCTAACCTTTAACAAATAAATTATAAGCTTGAATACCAATCTCCAAAGCCTTAACTACTATTCCAGCCCAGTAAATGTTTAATCACCTAATTTGGCCACAAATTACCTGCTGGGTTGCTACCAGCTATCGGTAGCCAATATTAATAGCGTTCGTTCGGAGACAGAGTGCAGTCTAAACTGAACAAATAAGGCTACACAGCACTACTTATCAACAGGAGCTGTGGGATCGGTAGCCTAAAAACGTGATCCTTGGGGTGGTTGTTACGTATTGGTATGGAGTTTATTGGCTATTGCTATACTATGGATTTCCTCCTCATACCCTTTTGAAGCGAAGAGGCCTCTTTCCCAATAGTGGTAACGTAATAGACTAGACAGATTATGCAATTGTTATAAGTGAGAGAGGGGATTCTTTCGATAAACGCTCTAAAATTGGCTACGAAAATTTTAGTCTTTTTTTTTTAATTACACTGTCCCACACTAGGAATTTCTCCTGTATCGTGAATCGTGGGTGCGTTTACAAACATTTAAACTCACATACACAAACAGCCAGACTCGGAATAACTACCTGTAGGCCATACAAATATGATCTGCGCGGGGATCGAACGCGATATGCAGCGCAGCACCCAATCGTTTAGCCACTGCGCCAACTGTGCCGTCGTTTTTTACCAATTCTGTTGCTGAATTACAGTATACCAAAAACTACCATTATTCATATTTTGTACAGACGCCAGCACATCAAGCTACTAAAATCTGTCAAATTTCTTTCATAGAATTTCAACTTTATCTCTATAGCATTAGGTTCAAGGTTGGTTGGTAAAATCTGACAGTTTCGGGTAGGTTGACCTGCTGGCGTCTGTACCTACCAGACCATCCATCATAGATAGCTACGTACTTTCAAATCCTGTGAAAAAAACAACCATTTCAGTCTAGCGCCCTACACTAACAAGCTCGTCTAAAAGCTCTGTAGTTTTGAAAATTTGTAAAAATATTTGACAACCAAACCAAAGTTTCTTTTACTCACTAAAAGCATTTCTTTTTAACACCATTTGGGTCCATAGCAACCACCAACTACTTCCTATCCGTATACCAACCTCCTTCTCCACACGTAACCGAATCCCCAGAGAATTCGTTATCTTCGGGTCCGTCTTAATCACGGTCGGGCGACCATCAGTCAGGAGCCGGCTAATTGCCACATTTGTAGGTTCAAACTACCCTGCTACCCACACAATAGATACCTTTGTTGTATGAGGGAGGGTGTACGGTGTGGTTAGGTTAGCGAATTTTTGGAGTTTTATTTGGGTCAAAATTGTGTGTTCTTCCTTTTTGTGAACATGATGAGGAGCAATATGTTTTTATGCCGTATACACGGCACGTTAGATATGTGCATTGGTTGGCCCAACACATCTCCACTTCCATGGCGTCGTCGGTGGCAGCGCAGATATCATTCTATCTACATGTTTTGAGGCACAGAGTGCACGATAGAAAGTGGTGTTATTAGCTGTTTAACGTCGGGTGTATCAATTTCATCTTGCTTGTCTCATTAAATAGTCAATGCATCCTTCAGCACAATGTTTTGAGTGCGTTTCTTTGAGTCTTATCGTAAAACGTGATTTTTCACCACAAAAAAAGTCCTTTCCCAGCAATAATTTTTGCGTAGAGTCACTTAGTCTGATGTACAGAATGCTTGGTTATAGGCGAACCGGCCCTCGCGGTACGCGTCCAGATCGTCTGGCCACCTTTTTCTGGGCCGGGTTTTTTATGATGGTGTCTCGTAGTTTAGCCTATGGGGCTGGCTCCTGATTTACTGGCCTAATCCTGTGGATGCCTTGAAGTTAAGGCCTCCAGCCAGGGGCGGCGCCAGGTTCGTTTATATCTTGTAAATATATCACTTTATCATTTTTCAGTCCATGTTTCGGTCTGGGACTCACTATTTCCACCTAAAACTAGCAATTACCCTTTTGTTATGACTTACTTTACACATATCATTTATTAATTACTTTATACACATACATATATCGCTCTCTTACTCGCGCTCTTCACTCCCCGCTGCTCGCTCCTCTCAAGCCAGCACTCCTACCTAATTCAGGCGTGAGAGGTCTCATTAGACCCAGCTCCTCTAAACCTGGTCCATTGTGAGCCCCGCAACGGCTAGTAAATTATGTATTGACAACACCAGCGAATATGGACCCCTAGTGTGGCGACATGCTTCTTTAGTGGGACGAAATATTATTGTGTTGGAATGATGTAAAATGGGAAAGTTATAAGTGCATGAAGAGAAAAAAAGGTGTGTGTGTACTTATGTACACGCGTTAGAAGTTATACTTCTTTGGCGTCTGAAGAAAAATTTTAAAAAACAAAACTGCAGTAAATATCGAAGAAAATTTTTAAAATCAATCAAAACAGTATAGGTATACAGTAAGTACTGTATATTCAGTTTCCTTACTTATAAGTTAAGTTAGTCAATTAAAGAAATATATATTATTAATTCTATTCTGCAGCCAACTTCATCATGTCGTTTTTTTGGGACATCGTGCGCGCGCCGGTCATTCACTCTCATCCAAACGCGCAAAAAGAAGTATAACTTCAAAAAGGTCGCCTTTTTAAAGGTAGCATTATATCTATTTATCATATTTTGTTTAACATACAACCTGACACTGACCTGCAAATTGCAAACCCCGTAAGAAAATTTTAATGTCGCGGGATACCTTGGCGCTTCCACCTTAAGATTAATAATATTTTTATTTAAAAGTATGAAGACTACTCGTTTCATTTATAAGTTATTCACATCCAATATTCCTGTGAAGTAAATTTAAGATTTTAGAAACACTCATGCCAAAGAAAATCCGTCGTTGTTAATGAATCCAAAATGAATTCCAAAAAGTTGTTGTATGATCGATGAAGGGAAAGATCGATTTAATTCAGTAGAATTAAATCGATCTTTTAATTGATTTAATCTTGAAAATAAATAAGTATATTTATTTAATAAATAAGTATATTTATTTTCTGATTTATAAAGTTCAATCAAACGTATGATTAAAATTGAAGAACAAAATTGTGCTTTTTATCCTTTGTTAAGGTTTAAAAAATGACGAGAGGAGCTCGTGGCTAAATAATAAAAGCCGCTCGGGTCGATCTTTAGGTTAAGCCGTGCCGTCTGTGGATGGGTGACCACCCATTACATACTGAGTTTCCTCCGTGCCTCGGAAAGCACGCTAAGCCGTTGGTCCCGGCTGTCATTTGAAGATCTTTGACAGTCGTTAGGTAGTCAGTGACCCAAAAAAGTCTGACAACCAGTCTTACCAAGGGGTATCGTATTACCCAATAATAACTGGGTTGTGGAGGTCAGATAGGCAGTCGCTCCATGTAAAATACTAGTATTCAGCTGCATCCGGTTAGACTGGAAGCCGACAACAAACATAGTTGGGAAAAGGCTAGGCAGATGATGTTAAGGTTTAAAAAATATATATTAACAAAGGATAAAAAGCAAAATTTTGATTAAAAAAAGTGTGTGTGTGTACTTATGTACACGCGTTAGAAGTTATACTTCTTTTAAAAAAAAATATCTATCGCCTTATCTCAGCCAGCAGTAGATTAAAAATAAAAAACCTAGGCTTGTCAATATCTGACACTAAGCTAACTTCATGCTGTTAAATTTAGGTGTCGGTGTGCGCGCGCATCGTAAAAAAATATTCTCATCATTTTTCCCTAACGCGCCATAAGAAGTATAACTTCAAAAATATATAATAATAATTATCTTTAAAATTGGCTATTCAAACTTGAAATTCTTTCACGTTTCGTCAAGAAGACTACTATACAATCTAGTTAGTCATCGTTTAATAGAGAATCGTTAAGATCATAACAGATTGCATAAAAAGTCGTTGTTTCCACAATTTAATCAACAATAGACACACCAGACAAAATGGCGAGTGGAAAATAAAGTCAGTCAACCATGGAAGTGCTAACTACAATCTTGAAGAGGTTAATTACCTGGCCATATTTTTAAGGTGATCAGCAACAGTTTGGTAACTGTACAGACGCTAGCACATCAAGCTACCTGAAACTGTCAAATTTTCCCAATCAACCTTGAACTTAATATTTTAGCGATAAAGTTGAAAATCTATTAAAGAAATTTGACAGATTGTAGCAGCTTGATGTGCTGGCGTCTGTACCACGGGATCGTACTACCGGGATGAAATTATCCTATATGTTAATCCAGGTTATAAAGTATCTGTGTGACTTTCACTCAAACCCGTTCAGTAGTTTTCGTGTAAGAATAAAAAATATCTTTCCAATATAACCTCACAAACTTTCCTGTAATTTATAATACATAGTAGTAAAATGTTACTATCTGGTCGGGCTTTGTGGCTATGTAAAGGATTGCAAGACGATTATTTTATGAATCCTGAGACTTAACACTGCGTCTGAAAGTTGGTTCATCTCAAATTGTTGATTACGGAAATATATCAACCTCCTTACAACAATTAAAGAATCTTTTACGTTTATTTACTTTCCTCGAAATAAGAATAGACCACAAATGCGATCCAAATATATAAAAAAAAAAAATACTTACACCATAATAGCGAAAGTTCCAAACATATTTTACGTTAATGTACATACTTCGCTGTTGTTAAAACAAGGCAATATTAAAGCACCACACTACGGCACATTACCACCTTGTAAAATATAGAGGTGGCAACCCCGGCCGACTGAGATTGGCTCATTAATTTAACAGCGTGCAACACTTAAGCCAGGCGTACCAACATTTTCGCAAATGAAGTGGCGGGAATACCTTACCAACTCAAAATTACCGTTACATAACCTCAAAATATTGAAAATTCGATCTTCGTGTCGTTGTTTTAAGGGTTGTGTTTCAGTTTTCTGTTGGTATTAGTAGCGTGGTTTGATGAGGCTAGGTCTAAGCTTGTATTGTCGACGCTGTACAGGTAGGGGAATATTCGGGTCTTTGATTTGTTACGAAATCTTTTGCTCGATATTACTCGCTTAATTGATGTAGTTAATTTGGATTTAGAATTAAATAAGAGATTCGTTTGTATTTTATGCGTCTGGTACAAATATAACTCTTATTGATGAATTTTACAGTCATTAACTCTTAAGAAATCAAAAGGTTCCTACATGTAGAGTAGAGAAAAGAATTACAGAAACCATCAGCAATAATAATAATGTTGTTAATTGCACTTACAATGTTCAATTCAATAAATTAAAGTTGACATTAGCAAATCTACTTACATTCTACAATTTAGTTTCACGTTGACTTTAAAAATCCCCACGTGTGTTTGTTTTAAACTATTAATCAAGATCGCAACAGTTTAGATACGAGTAAGTACATTTGTTAATACGTAGGTAATCCACAATCATTAATAACGATTAAATACTAGTAAAATAAAATCAACAATAACTAAGTAGCTAACTTTTTTGTCAGTTAATATCAACAGGGTACAAAGAGGTAGACCCTCTGCTTTGTACCTTTTTTGCAAGCTTTTTATCGAGAAGTCATACATTTTTGGAGTGACATCAGTGGCATAGCGCTGGGTGGGGGGACTGGGGGGGGGCATGGTCCCGGGCGGCGCTTTTCAGGGGGCGGCAGAGAGCATAGGCAGGTGGCGGCCAGCAAACTAGGCGGCAATGTCAGGTCATAGTTATCAGATCAGGTACTATTGTCATTACTCCCTTCTGCTCTGCCCGGAGCGGGAGAAGTCATTTGAGGATTTCCCATCCGTAAAAAAAAAGGGAGGGCCTTTTCATACAAGCCTCACGTATATTCCAGTCTGCAGCCCCGTATTTTCTAGACACAAGCATTATATTCTTCTAGCCCGCCGCCCGGCTTTTTTATACCTTGTATTCATGGTAAAAGGAAAATGTAACCTATTTGGGATGCTAAATTTTTCGAGCTCGCTTCGATCGCCCTTGCATCCCAAGTGCCCTCAAGTCTAAAGCTTTTATGCAAAAAATTGATAAAAAACTTATAGATAAATAAAATAAAATGTAATTTATCCGATGTTGTAAAAATTTTTGTTAAGCTCACTTGGCTCGCTGTTTTTCTTAATTTCCGGAACGGCAAACCTTATACACAATTAGCTACATTGGTAATTAAACATGACATATATGTATACATAATAACAAATAAAATTGTATAAAAAAAAGATCTTAGGTTAGTATCTTAGGTACTTTAAAAAATAAACACAGAAATATTTTAAAATATTTAAAAAAAAAAGTTTTGTACTTTGACTTTTTACTACGTTTCTTAACAATTTATGAAAGAGGGGGCGGCCAAAACCCCGTAATTACGGTCAGCCCCGGGCGGTTAAAACCCACGCTACGCCACAGAGTGACATGAGCTGCCGAAATGATGTTACCAATTTTGCTGAAGATACACACGGCGGCACATCAAGCTTTACATTTCCAGTATAACGTGACCTCGCTTTGTATATATTTTTTTTGTACCACGAGAGGACCGCATAAACTAGTTTTGTATAGCTTGATCAGCTTTTGTGCATACAGCAACTTTTCTGAATGGGAATTAGTTATTCCAAATTATATCAGGCAAATTAAATGCCTTCTTTTTTCTTTATCGTGTGGTTAGTGCGCATCCTGGTGTCAGAGATTTTATGCCGCTCACGGGCCTCTGACTTGGCTTACATGCTTGGCTTGTCTCTCAGGCAAGCTGGTTGCCTTCTGTTTTCTTTCACCGAAGCAAGTGGTAATTATACAATACGCACATGAATCCGAAAAATTGGAAGTGCGTGTCTTGGGTTCCAACTTGAGACCTATCACTTGATAGTCCCGACATGCGACAGTAGCACCCCTAGGCTATCATTGCTTGCCTAGCCTTTTCCCAACTATGATGGGTTCGGCGTCCAGTCTAACTGGATGCAGCGGAATACCAGTATTTTATATGACGCTTATCTGACCTCCACAAGCCAGTTAGTAATGGGCAGGCGCGGTCCTAGGGGGGGAGTCACAGGGGTCATGACCCCCCCAAAATCATACACGCAAAATCTTACACGCAAAATCTTCCGTCTCTACCAAATTTTTGACTACGGCTCTGTGTGACCCCTCTCCAAAGTCTTAGCATGGGACCGCGCCTGGTACTAGGTAATACGATACCCCTTGATAAAACTGGTTGCCATAGTTTCGGGCCACTGACAACCTGTAACGACTGACAAATATCTACAATTGACAACCGCAATCCACGGCGAGGCACGGAAGAATCTTGGCATGTAATGGGTGCTCACCCATTCACGGAACAACCTAGGCAAGCGCTGCTTAACCTGAAGATCGAGCCGAGTGGCTTTTATTATTTAGCTACGACCTCCTCAAATGTCATTACGTAACTAACAACTTATAATATCACAAACACTCTATTTATTTATTTTTCGCATGGGAAATCATCAAATGACTTCTCCCGCTCTGGGCAGAGCGGAAGGGAGTGTCAGACTTGTACTGACTTAAACACATCCATGTTCCTTCCTTGCCCTTTGTGGCAGGGCCGCGGTATCTCTTTCGAACAGTCCTGCAACCCTGGCATCACAAACACCCTAACACCGCCATATGTGAGCCTTGTAAACGCCATCATTAACAATAATAAGGGTGCATTCAGAGCTGCAGGTCTCAGCGGACCCGTTGTTTTTATGGCCACTCGTTTATATTAATGCCACTAAATAATTCGGAACAATGCCACTAAGTTGTGATTCTGATGATTGTAATCGGCTGTGTACACATGTGACGTTTTATCATGGTTATTGTTTGGTGATGGTGTTGCGGTTATGTAAGGATATTTTACAAATTTTGTGTGAAAGATTTACTTTTCTTGGCAATGAAGTGATGCGCGTTATTATTAGTAATCTCCATTCTTTATCGTGTGGTTAGTGCCTAACCTACCGATGTGATGCTACCGAAAGCGCCTAACTAGTAGCTCAGTTCTTGGCCGACACAATATAGATTGCCATCGACACGCTAAGAAGAAGAAGTGCTTAACCAAATGTCTGAGTTTTTAAGCCGCCCATGGGCCTCTGTTTACATGCAGTCGAAAAATATCTCTCAGCCATGCTGGTTTTCCTACGATGTTTTCCTACACTAAAAAAGAAAGAAAAAATAATTAGTAATAATAGCTGTCCTCCTGCCTGAACGTTTTTGGTTATGAGACTAAGGAGCCATCGACGCAGGAAACATTATTCTGAGTGCGCAAGAGTGCACGTAAACACAAGTGTACTAACTCTTCGCTCACGATTCACAATATTTTTGTAACGAATGAATTCGACATTTATTCCTATCACACGCAGGACACGATATTAAGTGCCCAGCGTTTGTGGAACAGCACCACATTTACACTGCAGGGCAGAGTCATTAATGAATCTCCACCTAAGCAGGTTTTCGTTGCTGCGGCCAACCTGGGTCCGGAATCTATTATATAGACTCCAAAGTCCACTTATTCCTATTACTTATTATTAGACCAGATTTGAAAGGTATACGACCATTACTACTTCTGAAGAAGAAAAATACTTTTGATAACGAAATAATTTATCGTCAAATGTTCCTGATGTCATACAAAAACTCCCAATGAATAAACTCTAATAATTTACCATTTTTGCGCAAAAAACTGTATCATCCACCCACACTGTACGTCAGCAAATTACATACCCTTTATATACCGCGGGCGTTATATACAGGGCGTTTAAATTAAGTTGTCTATTAATGTCGGGCGGCTGGCGTTATCGGGCCAATTATAATTCACCACGCAAATGACACCGTCATTACGGGCCGTTCATAACCGGCTTAACTGTGTAGCCGGATGCCCGGGTAGGGACGGCAGAAAAAGACGGGCACTTAGGAAAAAAATATTTTTGTAGGAATTAAACCAAGTTGAGAATCAGTTAATCAGGACCGGATATTAAATTGGGCTACCCGATTTTGTACCACTAGACTTGGTTCTTCGAATCGTCTTTGGCATCCAGTCTTTGGCAATCGCCTTTTTATGGCGGTCACTAGAATTTCATCAAGGTGTAGGTGCTTTATATATTTTTCTAGGTTTTTTTTTTAAAACTACTAACACCTTAGCTTTTATTATGTTTAGGAAACAAAAGGTTTCCAACTTTTCGTACATTCAAACGATCAGATACTCGACCACTTTTTTTTTTTTTTTTACGGATAGGATATCATCAAATGACTTCTCCCGCTCTGGGCAGAGCGGAAGGGAGTGTCAGAGTTGTACTGACTAAAACCCATCCATGTTCCTTCCTTGCCCTTTGTGTTCCAAGGCCGCGGTATCTCTTTCGAACAGCCCGCAGCCCTGGCAGGCATGGCCCTTGCGGGCCCCTCCCTGTTTGCTGACATCTCTTTGAGGCGCGCGTGGAACACGAACGCGCCGTCTACACGGCCTGTCGTCAAAAGACGGACGGACGGCGAGCTAGCCCATTACTCACCGTCCAGAGGTCCACGTCTACGGTGGCCGGCAGCCACCACGTGACTTCCGACGCCCGAGGCGTCTCCCGCGGGGGCTGGGACGAGAGGTTCTCTCCCTCTCACGCTCCACCACCTCCTTCGCTAGCATGACTGCTTCGCAGACGGTGGTGACGGCGTCCCATTCCCTCTCGCTCCGGACCATGGCTTGAACCAGGGCCGGACGCGATAGGTCGCCGCCGCCGATCGCCGTTACGAGGACACCGCGGTGCTCGGCCCAAGCGGGGCAGACCTCCACCGTGTGCTCCACGGTGTCCTCTGGGCGATACACGCAGTGGTAACACCCGGGCGTTTCCTCCCGCCCGATTCGGTGCAGGAACCTCCCGAAACAACCGTGTCCGGTGAGGACCTGCGTCAGGTGGAAAGTGAGGGTGCCGTGGCGCCTCTCCAGCCACTCCTCAAAGAGGGGACTTATTGCCACTTTTGTGGCGTGCCCTGCACGGGGTTGCGACAGTCGCTCTCTCAGATACTCGACCTCTCAAATGATATATTTCTTCTGACGTCTAGATAGTGATATTCTCATTCCCTATTGAAAAGAAGCTCAGATTGGCTTAGCTTATTTGGTTAGCGAGCTTGACTTTCAAGCTGGTTGACTAGGTATATTATTTTCTGAATTATGATCTAGTCTTGCCGAAAATGGAGAGAAATAAAATATAATCCCCGTTGCTCTGAGCTAGGGCGCTCTTTGACCTTCCCTAGCGCACTCTCTCCACCAAGACATTATCTATTTTCGTTCCTAACTGCTGCTGTCAATAAATATTATTATATTTTTGATCCGTGTTACTTGCTATCGCTACACAGGGTGGCAGTAGTGGGCGGGCTGCCACCCCGCGCCCCTCACCCCGTTAAACAAAGCCGAGCCAATTATTATTAAATATTCGCAGCTCAATTTATGTCGCTGGTAATCGTAGCGGGACAATGAGCGTGATAACCGGCCCGTAATTAGCGGGCTTAATTAATGGCCTTATCATTCTTTTTTGGCTAAATATGCTTATGTTAGTGCAGTGCTCAGCAGGATTTCCTGATATAGCGACAAAAAGAAAGTTAGTACAAAGAGCCATTGAAGTCATAATTCTAGCAAGTTTTAAACACACTGAGTAAAAGTAGAGAAGATTTTTATTCTGTAGATTAGTAATTGCTTGAAGTTAAATCAGTCAAAAGTTAAAATTTTGTGTTTGCTTTTTTTGAACATTCTTACTTACTGCGTTCACATTCTTATCTAATGCATTGCATATATTATTGCAAAAACAAGTAGGTAACCATTGCGTAGGTCGGTTTTTAACCTAACATAACCTTCTTGAAGTACTTACTTACTGAAACTGTACCTACTTATTGTTTTCCAATTAATAACATACATTTAGGCATTATTTTGATGATTTTTCTGAGGGCTACGATTTAAACGTATAATGCTTTGCAGGCTACGAATCTGAAACAGTTTGTAACTTCACCCCAAAAAAAATGGCCCATCACAGATTAACCTCGCATGACCTAATTTCACTCAAATCTTTTCGAAAAGCGCATCCTTTAATACCAATTTAAATATTCTGAATCACTGCCTCACTAATATTGAACAGGTGTATAGCTAGGTACAATAGTTCTTGATCCACCCCTACAAATTGTGCATGTGTATGTCGATTCTACCTGTTCTGATGTTTTGAGCCACGTGTGCAGGGATTACGCACGTGTCATCTCATTGTGTTGGTGTCAACTTGAATTAAAGATAGAGAGTTCTCAAGTTTTTGTATAAATCACTACATATTATAAAACAAATTCTGTCTGTCTGTTCGCGATAAACTCAAAAATTACTGCACCGATTTTCATGCTGTTTTCATCAATGGATAGAGTGGTTCTCGAGGAAGGTTTTAGTATGTAATTTGTCAAGTTTTTGTATACATTGGTTAAAATATAATGATATTTCCCATGGGTTGCAGTAACGAGATAAAAATTTCATGATTACTTTTGGTCGCGATAACCGAAGTTTTATTTTTTACTCACGCGGGCGCAGCCGCGGGTAGCCGCTAGTAAAAAATTAAACTTAGAAAATCTTGGTACCGCAAACCTGAAATGTATCTGTATCTAGACTATATTTGTTTATTTAGAAAATCATGGTAATCGATACGTACGTAAGTACCAGCTGCAATTATCCGACTTTGAACAATAAAGTACCTACTGAAATATAAGTCAAAATCCGTAAGCAGTTCGGTATCTTTCCGTACCGGTTTGATTGAACCTGAACGGATCGTCCAGTCTAAATATTTATTGTAATCCTTATTAAACCTACAGCAAATATCCACCTGAACTGAACTGAAGTAACACAAAGGTAAACAAATTATGAATAAAAATGAGCTCCAATAGAACTAATATTACCTTTCAATAACTTATTGCCATAATAATTCCATCAAATATAAAATAATAGTTCACATCCCAACGTAGTCGACGGCATAATATCCTCAAATTATACAATTTCACGCCAAACGGGTGTCGCGTAATCCATCCGTCGATTTGCCGCCAATTAAGTTGCGTTGCTAGGCAACCGCGCAAAACTGTCATGGTGGATGCTCATAGTTTCTGTAATAAATGTGACGGGCCAAATTGAAGCTTCTTTTTTTGAATTGTTTATTGCATCACTGTCTATATCTTGAAATTAGAATGCGTGCTGGGTTCAGTTAAATAGGAGCCATCGAAATGGTTTTTCGATTTTTAGCTGGAATCAGTGTTTAAAAACTTTTCATCAGTTATAGTAAATAGTTAGTGGAGTCATTGTTTATGGCATGTGATGTGGAGGAATGAGGAAAATGTCGTGAGGAAAGCTTTGAGTATGAATATGGATAAATGAGTAGAGGAAGACCGGAGAAACGATGGATGGACTGTGTGAAGAATGATATGGCACGAAAGGTGGTGTCTGATGAGATGACGAGTAATAGAGAAGTATGGAAGAAGAAGACATGCTGCGCCGACCCCAAATGAATTGGGATAAGGGCACGAGAATAATGACTATAAACAGTTGTTGAGTATAATTATGTACTATTTATTGTATTTTATTTTATTTATTTGGCTCATTGAGTGCCTATAATCAGATGAGTACTCAATATTGTAGATATCTAAGTATCATAATGTACTATTGTGTAGATACCTAAATTAAATTGTACTATTGTGAAAAGGTTTTTAAACATAGTCTATTTATATTCATTATTTTAAGTGTAATTTTATATTGAAATAGTTAAATATTCTCTTTGTCTTCTCCTATCTCTAAGTTACTTTTTCAACTTTTCTATTACATTATTTTATTATTTTTTGTTTTTTTTTTTTGTTCCAAAACGAGCCTGCTCTTGACCTCGATCCCGCCTGATGGAAAGCGATGGATGAGGTCTATGATGGAACGAGTGTGCCCAGAAGATGCCTGTTTACTCTTGCTTTGAAGGCAGACGGGTTAAATGTGGGGGGGAACAGAGATTTAGCCAATTTAGTTGCTTTTAACAATGTTGCAGAGAGTTCAATTTCTGCAACATTGTTAAAAGCAACTAAATTGGCTTTTGTCGAGGAACTAAACCATTCCCAAAACAAGCCAATCATTCATACACCCAATCCCTTTGTACCTGCACCAAAAAGTTTTTGTTTCATAAAACCTTTTCGCTCTCAGATCATGGCGCGCTAACCGGCGTTTAACTATGCAAAACGTTATTCGGAAAATGGAATCCGGTTCAAAACCGTGCAGCTACCATTTTGTTAATAGTTTAATCTGCAGCGGTGATCCGCGGGCAGCCGCATGGAATAACTACATGTGAATATTTTACTAGGCTGTTCAGTTAACTGCCTTTGCCTGCGGGCCACGAGTTGCGATATGTTTTTCCGTCGTTTATGCGTGATTCATTTTTTAAATATTGGTGGAGTTGGGGCCTTGGTTAATCATACTGTGTGATGTGTTTTTTGCTTACAATGAGGAGGGGTGTTGTTCAATGACTGGAGAATACATTGATAACTATAACATTATATCGTTGGTCGAGAGGTCGATTCCCGGGTCGAGCAAAATGCTATTGGTTTTTTTCACCAGATTTCTCAGTAGCTGGATTGGTACCCGGTTGATGACAATAGGCTCGCCCCCTACTACGTCGAACATAACTGGTGAAATGTGGGTGTACTATTAGGTAGTATACCTCTTTTTTTTTCAGATGGGAGATCATCAAATGACTCCTCCCGCTCTGGGCGGTGCGGAAGGGAGTGCAAGACTTGTTCTGACTAAAACCCATGCATGTTCCTCCCTCGCCCATTGTGTTCCAAGGCCGCGGTATCTCTTTCGAACAGTCCCGCAGCCCTGGCAGGCATCAGCCCTTGCGGGCCCCTCCCTGTTTGCTGACATCTCTTTGAGGCGCGCGTGGAATACGGACGCGCCCAGGTAGTATACCTCTGCCTCACCCTTTGGGGATTACAGGCGTGATGTTATGGTGTGTATTATCAAATTTGAAAAAATATGAAATAAAAAGGAACTTACAACTATTGCGTAGCAGACCTCTACGGCTACGAATGTGCTACGACGTAGCTAACTCCGCTACGTCTACCTTACGAGTATTTCTGAATGCATTGTTACTTTTCAGAAATACATATTTTTGGATAGGATTGACAAGACACAACGTATATTTGATTCAAAACCGAAATAATCGTTTTGTGTAGGCCTAAATGTACGCGTTGGTAGTAGCTACGAAGTCGTAGACCTGCTACGGAGAGCTTCACGTCGGTCGTTCGTATTTTTTAGTTTCTGAGAGCTAGTTTTTGTTCTGCCGAAAAGTGGCCGAGTAGTTTGTTTGAATTTGTTTGTTTGTTTGTTTTTTTTTAAAAAAAAACTTTGCCCCACACTAGGATTTTCTCCTGTATCGGGAGTTGATTGCTGATAGGTCTACAGTTACCATTAAATAGGTTATTCATAAACAGCTAGTAATATATATACATAAATACTCAATATTTATGTATATGTATTACTAGCACTTCGCCCGCTAAAATAGTGATAGCTCGGCTAATATGCTAATATAGACATAATTTATAGCTTATAGCGCCCACAAATAATGTAGCTTTCTGCCAGTGAAA
Organism: Lycophotia porphyrea; assembly: GCA_950005105.1. Classification (NCBI taxonomy): domain Eukaryota; kingdom Metazoa; phylum Arthropoda; class Insecta; order Lepidoptera; family Noctuidae; genus Lycophotia; species Lycophotia porphyrea. Next base: position 5,000,778 of record OX465404.1, on the reverse strand, counting down.
GAATTTTTAGATTTGGATCTTTAGTTCCGGAGAATACCCCCTACATACTCGTACTAACACCTCTTTATAACATTAGTATACATAGTATAGATGTTCGACTACACAATAATAAAGAATAACACAGTCCAAATACATTAAGTAAGAAACTAATGGTCTTAAGAAGTAAACACACAGCACGATATAACTAACCAATCTCGTAGACCAGCCTACGCCTTCGTAGCTATTACGTCGTAGCAGCGTAGCAAAAATAAAAAGCTTTATTAATCAATAAAAGCTTGCCTTGTAGTAACATATTCACTGCTGACGCTTATGAACAGCCTTTTCCTAACTTTGTCCCCAACAAAGTTCGGCTTCCATGATGAAGCTTAGAAGATTGTCGAACCACTAACTACCTGTAACGACTGTCAAAGATCTAAAAATGACAGCCGGGACCAACGGATTAACGTACTTTCTGAGACACGGAAGTAACTGTCTATGTTATGGGTGGTCACCCATCCACGGACCAACCCAGGCAAGCGCCGCTTAACGATTCTTTTGAATAAAAACTAAAAAACATTCTACAAACTTGAATTTTCTTCATAAAAGTCGGTGAAATAGTATAAACGCAACTGTTCTGCATATAATTAATCGATGGCCATGGTATGTACCACAGGGTGTTAAGCAGGCCACATGGATTGGATTCTTTGTAAGCGGATAGTGGTGGCAAAAAACGATGCTGACAGCCTTCACAGACGTAAGGGGTTATTCTGATCGATGATCGGTTTGCGATCTGCAATTGTTTTCTTTTAATTTTGTGTGAATTTAAACTAATCTAATGTAAAGGTAACATAAAACATCACGTATGGGTTTGCTCGAGAGGGTTAAGTAGAGGTACTTACCATAGTTTACGAATTTTAAGCTAGCTATTTTTATCTATAAAGAAAATTACTTACTTAGATTTGTAATGATGTGAAAATGTGTTAATAATAAGTGTTAACTTTTTGTTTGTACCTAAAAACGTATAACGTTACAAACATCGTGTGTATGTTGTGAGTTTGCTGTTTTAAGGTTTGTGTGAATAAAGTTTGACGGTGCGGTTGGCGTAGTGGCTGAGCGATCGACTGCTGCGCTGCGTGTCGCGGGTTCGATTCCCGCACGGAACAAATATTTGTATGGCCTACAGGTAGTTGTTCCGGGTCTGGCTGTTTGTTTATGTGAGTTTAAATGTTTGTAAACGCACCCATGATACAGGACAAATTCCTAGTGTGAAGCAACGTTTTTTTTTTAAAAAAAGTAAAGTATGAAATTAAAATTCTGCAGTGAAGAGTACGAGTGTTCTACGCAAGTTTGTGCCCACAGAAGATTTTGTATGTTATTTAGATTATTATGCAAATATGCAAGATAACCAAGAATGGGAATGAGACATCCTCATCATTCTCTTGCCCTTATCCCAATTCATTTGTGGTCGGCGCAGCATGTCTTCTTCTTCCATACTTCTCTATTACTCGTTATCTCATCAGACACCTCCTTTCTTGCAATTTCATTCTTCACACAGTCCATCCATCGTTTCTTTGGTCTTCCTCTACTCATACACCTATCCACATTCATACTCAAAACTTTCCTCACGACATTTTCCACATTCCTTCGCATCACATGCCCATACCAGGACAACTGATTACCACACAACTTAGATTTGAGAATTAGAATGAAACACCTAAACAATAATTTCAATAGCACGCCGAGTCATAATTTTAGTTATCTACGATAACTCATCACCCAATCTTTTTTCTATCACATCCAACTTACCTCTAATAATATCTTCTGAACGATAGTCCAGGATATGTTTTTAATTTGTCGGCATGCGCGCGCTCTCACATACATTACCGGGACACAAACAAACGCTACGGATTAGACCTTCCCCGGAGCGGCTGTATACAGGGTGCGAGTTAAGTGTACGGCGGAAAAATCGCGGAGAAATTGTTATAGGAACATAGGTTCCTACTACAATTCTCCCATTATTTTTAATTGACACATCATTTTGGACTTAGTAATTAGTCTAACAGTCTAAGTTATGACAATTGCCAGTATATATCATCCACAAAGATCGAGTCCTATTACCTGAATAAAAAGACTAAATTCCAGACAGTCATGACAAAACCGGTATAAACCCAAAATTAGCTCCACAAATTCAAATAAAAAAAATCTCATCAATGAGATCACCCTGTATACACAGCTCCCATTTAAATTGATATAAATTAATCCTTTAGCAATGTGCCCCTCAAGAAAGAAATCCCATTACGTCCAGATTCGATTAACGTTTTACCAGGACCCCTTCGATAGACCCCTTCGCTGGACCCCTTCGGAGGACCCCCTTGCATCTTTTGCTTAAATCTGTCCAGTAAGTAGGTAGGTATGGAAACTATAGGTAATTGTATGTTGTTTATAGATTTATTGGATGTGTGTTTATTAGTATGCTTACTCGTATACTGGGTTAGAATTTAAAATATTCGGAAGTCAAACGATGTGTAGGCATAAATGCTTTGATGTAGATAAATAAGTTAATGCTTCAGTTATTTTTTCGGACTACCTCGTTGGTCGGATGAGAAGCGCGACTGCTGAATATGAGCCCTCGGTTTGATTCCCGGGTTGGGCAAAGTGTTGTTGGGTTGTTCCATCAAGAATTTTTCAATAGCAGCCTTAAGTCTGGATCTATGCCAGTTTTATGGTAATCGCTCGCCCCCAATTACAACGTAGCTGGCGTTTACATTATCCTTCGGGGATTACAGGCGTGATTATTTTGGGTCGTGCAATGCTAGCAAGGAGAAAGGGGAGGCCTTTGCCCAGCAGTGGGACACTCAACCAGGCTAACAAAAAAAAAAAATGTTACCTACTAGTTATGTTATCTCTTCCTTGGCTAGTGAGGTTACGGTCATTTTAAATGTGGCTACTTCTGCAACAAATTTTGTACAGTGACTATTAGCAGCTTGATGAGAGTTTCAGGGAACCGTGATGAATGGCATACGATTAGAGAGGCATAATTATGTTCAGCAGTGGACTCCTGCAGACTTATAATGATAATGGGTTGACCTCTAGTAAAGATTTGTCAGAACAAGACCTCCAAGATATTATGACAATTCCATTACAGTGGCATTAACAGTCTGCACGTTTAGAGTATTGCAGATGTGTAAAGGTTTCGTGGTCGGGTACGGACCAATTGCCGACAAGCTGCGGATACCGGGCTGGCTGATTTTTTAGTACCTTATCTCCTTTCACCTCAAAACTAGCTAAGCTAGTTTATTCTAGATGTTATAAGAAGTTAGTTTTATAAAACTTCATCATCATCAGCCTATAATGTTCCCACTGCTGGGACACAGGCCTCCTCTCTATGAGTGGGATTGGGCTATAATCCACCACGCGGGCCCAGTGCGGATTGGTAGATGTCACATGTCTTCGATTTTTTGGTTCTAGGACATGCCGGTTTCCTCACGATGTTTTCCTTCACCGTTTTTGAGAGCAGTGGAATAACACTTACCACAACTTAAAAGCGGTCTATTCCACCAGACTTTTAACCGCACTATTGACACGGTCATCCGAGCCTGTTTAAAAACCAATTTCCCTGTCCAAACAACTAACAAACAAACCAAATAAAAGTCCTACATCTTCAATTACACTCCTTTACCATGGACTGAACAAACACTCGATACGGATCGTTGCGAGAATCGAATAGTACATAATTCGACTATTCGACTCGTGGAATCGATGTTGTCCCGTCTCTGGGGGCCCCACCCTAGCCGCATAATGTGATTCTATTATATGAATATCAGTGTCAAATGAGGTTTTTCATCAATTGGGAATATGAGGATGTTTGAGGGATTTTTTGTTTGTTATTCCGTTTTTAGGAGCTCGTGGCTAAGTAATAACAGCCGCTCGGGTCGATCTTTAGGTTAAGCTGTGCTTGCCTAGGTTGGTCCGTGGATGGGTGACCACCCATTACATACCGAGTTTCCTCCGTGCCTCGGAAAGCACGTTAAGCCGTTGGTCCCGGCTGTCATTTGTAGATCTTTGACAGTGGTTAGGTAGTTAGTGGCCCAGAAAGTCTGACAACCAGTCTTGCCAAGGGGTATCGTATTACCCATTACTAACTGGGTTGTGGAGGTCAGATAGGCAGTCGCTCCCTCTAAAATACTGGTATTCAGCTGCATCCGGTTAGACTGGAAGCCGACCCAAACATAGTTGGGAAAAGGCTAGGCAGATGATAATGATTCCGTTTTTAGGTTTCCGTACCTCAGTCGGGAAAAACGGAACCCTTATAGTATCACTTTGTTGTCCGTTTGTATGTCCATCTGTCAAGGCCCTTTTTCTCAGGAACACATAGAAGTATCAAGCTGAAATTAATATCAAATAGGTACTCAAATCTGCTACCCCTAAAATCAAACCTGTAAGTCAACGCGATCAAAAGATATGACCGTTTATGTCGCATATATCGCGATTTCGCAAGGAAATCAAAACCTATAAAGTACTTCCCGTTGACCTAGAATCATGTTTCTCAAGAAGCTTTAGCTTTTTAATGTCTTACAGCATATGTAGAGGAAAAGATCTGAAAACCGTAATTATGTAGTTTAATAAAAAAATACCTACAAGGTTATACCAGTGTATAGTCCAACTCGCACTTGGCCGTTTTTTTTTGCTAGTTGTAGTTACTAAGGGGTCTTAGTCTTCTACCTAGAACAAATGCTCTCCTTTAAAACGTAGGTGGTTTAAAGTTAAGTAAGTAAGGACCTTAAATACTAGGTACTTGCACGGGTACAACGGTACTTTAGTTAAGACAATAAAGGGTCTCGCCAAGGCCTCGAATTAAACTACTTTCAAATAAAAAGCAATGATCTAGATAAAAACGGATGGGTTCTGAGGAAGTAGGAATCTAGACATGATTTCGAAAAGTTATGGCATTAAGGAACACTACAAAAAATTGGTTGTCTGTAAAGTTGGTCCACAGACGATAGTTTAACGTAACAACGTCATAAAATCGAGTGGAAGAGAGATAGATGCGGCGCAAGCAATGAGCGTAAAGGGACACTTTTTCGTGCATGCAGCCGGCGTTCATCGATTTATTAGACGTTGTCACGTCAAAATATTTTTAAATGTTAATCAGTGACATTTCTTTTCACGGTAAAAACGTCCTCGTTACAAGAACATCTTTAAAGATGCCAATGTTTGAAGGCTCTTTCTTAAGTCTTATTAATTTACAGTTATTGGTGCCGATTGCCGATGCCTTGTTTACAAACTAAACCTTTAAGTTCAGTGCATCTTTTTCTTTCTATTTCATTAAGAAAAGGACAGAAGATACATTTTAGTTTATTCCTGTCAAATTAACCAGCGCCTGACACAAGTTTAAACGTGATTAAAAAGTTGACTACTAAAATTACATCAAATTACGTCAAGTGCTGACTAATTTGACAGGACTAAACTAATATTTATCTTCTGTCCTTTTCATAATGAAATAGAAAGAAAAAGATGCACTCAACTTAAAAGTTTAGTTTGTGAACAAGGGAATCGGCACCAATTTCAATCTTAATAACTAATTATAAAAGCAACACGATATCGTAGTAGCAACATCGAAATAATCAGCGCAAACAGGTGGGCCTCAATAAATCAATGTTGTCACCATTGTGCATTCGATGGACCCCTTGTGTTGGTTCTGTTGTTAATGTGACGTGATTCGACACTTATTTGATGGTGAAGCTACGGGGTATCGTCTAACTTTGGACGTAGCGAATGTGTGGATGGAAAACACTGCTCATTATATTTACGAATCTTATGATTAAATATCATGAGAATTAGTTTTTGGAAATAAGGATGCTAGAGCTATTTATGTATTTTAGATCATAGATTTCGAAGTGTTTATCGATCGTAACTTAAAAATCAAATAGTTTTGCAAACACTGCCAACAGTTTTTGGAAATATTTAAGAAAAGGTTGCTTTTTATGAAAAATCACTCTTTTGGACTGCCTGTGGCTAACTGAACATTTGTAACTTTAATGATTAAATATTAAATACTGCTTACTGCTACTATAAAGTTTACTGCAAACTGACTCAAAATATCAAATTAAGGATATTTTTATTTCCAATTTCTTCCACAAATTGTTTTTTTTTTCTGTCAGCATTACCCATCATTTTGGTTCGAACACTCCGTCCTAACCTTGAATACCGCTCCACTAGGGGATATAGCATGGCGAGCAGGAGCAGCTCATTGATTCCGCTAATCCTGAGGGAGTCTTAATGCCGACTGGCGACTGCCCAGCAGTGGGGATAAATTAGATGGACACGTGTCGATTCAGCTTTGTAATGATATCTCTTTAATTTGATGTTTTTTTCTTTTATTTTGTAGTAAGAACTTTTTGGTTGTTTTGAGTTGTGATAGTGAAAGTGTTGTGGGTTTTTATGTATGTAGTATTTCATGGAGTTAAAGCCTGCATGGTTACAGACAAAGCCTTATTTTAATATCTGTGTACAAAACAGAGAGGAGAAGAGATGTTACGCACAGTCCACAAGTTGCATTATTTACTCATTTCTTTGCGCAGCAAAGTTACTGTCTAATTTTAAACATCGGGTGTTGTATGGTTGAAAATAGACAAACTATTTCTAGAAATTAGTGAATTTGAATGATTCTCCATAAAATCAATGGAAAACAGCAAACTGTTATTAAGTAATACGATCTACTCAAAGCTCGTTTTTATTTTTCAAAAAGAAAACATCGCCCATCATTTCCATCGCAAATTACCAACCGACACTACCCATTCTTTTTTCAAAAAACATAATAGTGTACACTGATCGCTGATCGTCTACTAGTCGCGGTCGTTATCGCGACATCGCGATATAAAAGACCCTATTATATCATCTGACAGCTTCGAGCGCTCCCAAAGGATAGATATTTTACTTTTACTTGATTTATCGCCATTTTGGGACGCTAGGTGTTGTGTTTTTGTCTCCGATGAGGGGTAATTAGACGGTATAGTTGTCTGGGATATATTTTGGGGGTTGTGTTAATTTGATGCTGGAATTGTGAAAGGTAACAGATTTATTTATTGGCAACATTTTTGCGTCCAACAAAATCCAACAGAAAGTTAGGCGATTTTGCTATAATACAAATCAATTCAACAGGCACCAGTATAGGTTAGGTGTAGGTTTGTGCAATGTGTACCATTGTAATTTGTATACTCATAAGACAAACAGCACTTATTGTAAGCTACGCCAATAAAATAATTATTCTATGCAATCCTTCGTTACATTCAACAATAAATCACGTCAAACTCGCCAATTAAATGCTAATTTGTCACAAGCGACTGCAGAATCCATTAATTAATATAATAACATTGAATTATACAGAAACGTTTGCGAACGAACTTTAAATATGAATGCGTTCGTTGGCGCGTGACCGATCTCTCGCTATTCGAAATTTGAATAAAGACGTCAAAACCGCGACGTCAGTAAAGCCAGAATTCAAAATTCGAACGTGCATTAGCGCTACATCGTTTATTTAGATTTTACACGCAGTTGACTCTGAATGCAAAATATGGCGTCCGAAATGAAATTATAAAATTATCCCTGTTTGTCTAGTTTACAATACAAAGGAGACGCATGTTTACACGCTATTTAACAATTATTTAATATTTGATTTGTACATGGACACGTGATTTGAATCCGTCTTATTTGCATAATCCCCTTTATTAGTCACAATTACGATTTGACATAGCTATTCGATTATTAGCTTTGTGACGTTTAATTTATAACTTTATCTGTAGTTTTTTTTTTAAATCATTCTGTTATGACATTTTTTACAGTAATCAACTGAGAAACAATTTCTCGTGTACATAAACGTGATGTAAAGAAGTAAATAGTGTGTAATGAAGAATAAATGTTATTGCACGCGTCTTAACACGCGTCATCCTCCGCAATTAGTCGATCAATCATTTGAACGCATCCAAACAAATTCGCGCCAAAAACCGCGTTGCTTGCAGAATATTTGCCACAGAATTTTGAACCCAATAGCCAGTGCCAATAAACGAATTTACGTGTAAAATTGCGTACACGATATTTTTGTGAAATATGTATTTTATTTCGCGCCAAAAAGTGTCACTGGCAACATGGCGGCCCCAAGGGACTTTATTAGTGTCGGCGACCCACCCATTATACATTTTTAAACCGTATCCATATAAATTAATGTCGATATCACCCTAGCGTAATATCAATCTCGTGCCGTAGTTGTTCGCGGATTATGTTACAAATAATATCATTTTGTACGGTGATTCGTTATGAATGGTGCTACCTATGGGTTTTAGCGAATAGTTTTGTCGTACCGTCTTGATTATTTGTCGTATATTTGGAAAATTGGAATAAAAAAAAAAACATTAAAAGTTCTGATAGACACACCAAAAGTTAATGACGCTTTTATCCAAGCTAGTGCTCGCGCATACGATTATGCTAATTTTACTATCGCTTTTACCACACATTCTGCTGACGGCTACAGACTGGATTGAATTAATTAGCTAGGTCATCCATCGCTCAACAATTTTCTTGATTATGAAAAAGTCAACGGGGTACTATCTTTTTTTAAAAACATCCATTTTTTTTTTACACCATATAATGGACCTGCGCAAAAAATATTAAATTCAAGAACTTATTCTGTTTTTTGCCTTGATTTCAATAAAAATAAACAATTAAACTGCCAGTACCAACACCACTCCGTCCAACTATCCGTGAGATAACAAAGTGTTCCCCCAACAAGGGAGGCCAGTTTACTGTTTCTTTATTCCATTATGTTTTAAAGAGAATGTCATAGCTATCGGGCAAGTGCAGCGCGTAACGCACCCAAACTGTCGAATTAACGGAGGGCGCGAACAATAGCTCCCGATTTAAATTGCGAACGCAAATTTTAATTGCGCGCTAATAGGTAACCGGTTTTTGTTTTAAATTGGCTGTCAAGTTGACAGATAGTTTTTGTTTATTTCGTTTGTCAAATGGCTGGTTTTGCAAATTCAATATTTAGTTAAATTATTGAACCTAAGTGAGCAAGACATGTTCCTTAGTTTTTTTTTTTAAGCTCTACTCCGAGCTGAAAGCAAACATCGCCCATTGTCTTCCCGTGAAAGTTATTACTTTCAACACATTTGTGTTTTGTGTGCGTTATAGTGCCCACTACAGTAATTAGCACTGTTTTTTCACATCAAACAAAGCAACTTACCAGCATTTATTTGTGTAAATGTTTACAGTGCTGTTTTATGTACAGACGCCTGCACATCAAGCTACTACAATCTGTCAAATTTCTTTAATAGATTTTCATCTTTATCGGTAAAACATTAGGTTCCAGGATAATTGGGAAAAATTGACAGTTTCGGGTAGCTGGACGTGCTGGCGACTGTACCTTCGGGCAGCTATAGAATGCGTAAAATTTAGATTGGTATTGAGACTTTTTGATTTATTAAACCTGATATAATCAATAACAGAAAAATTGACAATAACATAGAATTACCTAAGTAGTTATGATACAATGGTATATCTACTTAGGTAATTCATTGAAAAACTTTATTTTTTACTAAAAGAATATCCGTAAAAATAATCAAGTGCCATAGATCTATAAAAGCCAATTACACGAACAAGGGCTGTAAAATAATACCCACAAACTGACACCACAGATGAAAATGTTATAACAGATTATTATCATGGCAACACTGTGGGGTGATGCGTCGATATAAGATATCAAATCACAATTTTGGCCAGAGATTGCGTATTTGCGTCGACAGATCGTCGTCCCTTGTTTATTTGATTAGGATGCTTTTTATCGGTGCATCTACCCTAAACAATTTCTGTTGTGTTTGTTTGCGGTAGAAATTATTATTGTGGCTGTGAGATATGAATGAGAAGTGTGTAATAAAAATAAAAAAAAAGACTTTGGGATATCATATTTATTTCGTATTTGATGGTAGGTGTAGTTTTGAAGCTACTTAGCAACTTAAGTTGTATAGAATTGTACTTTGTCCCAAACAAGGAGGTTCTCAAAGTAGGCTACTAAAGGTCACCAAATAAAGTATGAAAATCGTCCTTTATCTCTACCCCATGCAACTAAGTTTAAGGCAAAACCTACATTATCATTATTGAAGTTTTACAGCCTGAATGTATGAAGAACAAACTGTTATTTTTACTCTGATTAGCTCACGATGAAACTTGATAAAGCTTTTTGGATATTTTCCATAAACATAATGTATGTCTATTCTCTAGCTTTAGACACAAGCTCCCACGATCATTGATGCGATCACTGCAAAATCGTGAGAACTTATCAAAACCATAACAGAAAAGTTATTTTTAATAAAGATGAATCCGCATAAAATCAACAGAATCCTGTTTTTTCGCCCCCTGGCATTATAATATGCAATCTTAGGCCTATTAGATTAAAACGTTACTCTATTTGAACGACACGTGCCACGCATGCGCCGTGCACACGAAGTTTGACAGCTAAACAAACATGGCGCCGATAGTGGAATCAGAATCAAATCTTTATTAATATTATATGAACAAACACACTGTTCTTTATAAATGCGGGATATTGTGCAAATATAATTTTTGTAATTGGTCTTGTTTCCTCCCCCTTAAGTAGTTATTTAATGTGAGGGTGGAAATTATGTCTTTTACAAATAATGGTTTGATTAATTACTACTTGTGATGAATCGTGAATTAAATGTTCGGTTAACTTTAGTTTGTACTTAATCTCTAGAGAATACAAACGCAGTTTTAAGTAATTATGTATTTGAACTTGAGAAGATTCAAAACAAGAATATTCATAGCTCTCGTTTAAGTTGCCTGTCCGGTCATCTCCTTGCTTTGGTTTTGCTATATTGTAGAAGTCTGTCTGAATTTATGCGACACAAGCTCCCACGATCATTGATGCAATCACCGCAAAATCGTGTCTCATCAGTCTCCTGCCCATAACCTAATTCATTAGGGGACGGCACAGCATGTCTTCTTCCATGGTTCTTTATTACTAGTCTTATCAGTTGTGGTTACCGTACTAGACACAGAGGCGTCCTAGACACAGAGGCGTCCGACACACAGCCCATCCAACGTTTTATAGATTTCCCCCACATCATACTTGAAACTTGTACACAGCCATGTGAAGAATACCTTACTAAAGAATTTAATGTTCTACATCTACATTAAAATCATAAATTAGCTTTACCCACTCAACGCTAGACTATCAAGCTTTAACAGCACCTAACAAACATGAAATTCTCAGAAACGACGGCTAAAATACGTCACAGGAATACACTAGGAAATGCTCCGCAGTTGGAATATTCTATACGGCGCAATGCTTGGAAGTTGGAATATTCCAAACGGCGCGTGATATTTACCCGCCGAGGAGAGGAGAACAGGCTATTAATTTACATAGTAATTTATCTTGTAATTAAGTACGCCGCAAATTGCTATCTCAGCCCTTCATAATCCTTTCGCACTGTTGCTTGGCGTTTGGAAACGTTGATGTTAATGGTGGTGCGCTCCGAATTAGAAATACTTTGTAAATTAGGTGAGGATATTTCTTGCCGGCATGTAAAGCTAAGCCAGAGGCCCATGGGCAGTGTAGAAACTCTCACATCAGGTTAGAAAAAAAAAAATACCATTTATTCAACATGCATTCATGAAGTTATAACATTATAATAATGCTTAACCTGTTGGCAGTCCAAGTCTGCTAATCATTTGATACTCCACAATAGTTAATTTTGAGAGTATTGGGAATCTTCTAATTGACAGGCGTCCACATCCTCATGGTTTTATGATGGTGCCACTGACAAGGCGTAGGTCGTAGTCGACGATTTTTTGATAGTCTCCAATTATTTTCACATTTCATTTGAGCACGAACATACTATTGTGGCTAACCATGGTGGCATTGTGGCCCACTGGTGAAATAATCACATGAAACATTATCATCTGCCTAGCTTTTTTCCAACTATGTTGGGGTCGGCTTTCAGGCTAACCGGATGCAGCTTAATACCAGAATTTTACATGGAGCGACTACCTATAAAAAAAAATCTATTGTTTATTTTATTATTTTTGTACCCACAATAGAAAACAACATAACATAATTTTAAATAAATACAAAAGCTCTTCTCTTAGTTGAAATATTTTATCTCATCAAACAACATGTTTGTAAATGACTGATTTACCAGTAATGTTTCGCCCAAAAATTCTGAAACAGATCATCTGGTCGCATCCCCTCGTTTCCACCGCTCGTCTGCGGTTGGTGTTGACACGCAGCCGACAGACAGGGATTAAGGTTATCTGCATCACAAAGCCTGCACTGTGGATGGCGTCGATTGCCAGGCAACCCACCCGCCCGGCAACGTAGCACCGATTTTTGGAGTTTCCACGATTTTTCAACAAGTTTTGGTAAAAAAAATTGGAAAGAGGTTTGAAGTTTAATTTTAAGGTTGAGTGATTAAAAAGTCCAATTTACTTAATTAAGTTTTTAAGGCAAGTACCTACTATTTCTCTAAGATAGTGCTTATCTCACAATTATAAGTTAATTTTATGAACGTAATTAAAGTCAAAGTAAAGCAGTAGGGAATTTTTTTTTTTAACTATGTAACTGGTTGTTATAAAGACGAAATTAAATGGACTTTCCATTAATTTTGTAGTCTTAAAATTGCTTGACATTTCAAACTAAAAACAAGCTTTTTTCTACGTTTCTAGTTTTGCTCTATCAATACTAGCTAATACAATAATTTTAAGAAACGATAACCCACAATATTAATTGGGAGTTTGCATCCAAAATCGAAGCACAGCAAGTCATATTGTTCAGCGCAGTTTGTTAACAAGTTCGTCTAAATTGGATTGTTTCTTCAGTTTCAGTGGAGTTCAGGACTTGGGGAGTTGCATGATACTTGGCATCGATCTGGTTAGTATCTGTGGAGAATGGAGTCGAAGTTCCATCGAAGATTATAGAGGTAGCTTCCTATAATAGACAGAGTTTCTATAACAGCTAAGTTACTATTCTTTGAACATCATAAAAGGAGAACACGACGTGATCTCTGCCAGACAACTTTAAACTTTGTAAGGCGCTCACGAAAAAGGGTAGTCAGCGTCGGTTAGTGACAGGTACTTACATCATACGTGGTTTTTATTTTTTATTATACGTGGTTATGATTGCAATCCTACAGAAGATAAACATCCTTTATTATTTGAAGTACGAAAAAAAGAAGTCCACTGTTTACTTTTCTGTTTGTCTCTCCGTTACATATAAATGTACGCACTTTAAGAAGCAGCGCATGTTGTATATAACAGACGTCTAGTTATCGTTACATATGTAATTGGCGCCCAGCGTGGGGCAGTTAGTCCCGTGCTGGGTGCCATTAGTGCCACAAAATGTTAATTTTTTACTTTATATATTTACTTTTCAGAAGGTTTTGAAGACATATTGGTAGTTCATACAATCGTGATGAATTCGAGGAGGAAAGAAAGTAAAGTATAGCTTTGATACATGTAGGCTTCAACGCTATATCTTAAAAACTGTGTTAATAACATGTAATATTTTCTTTTCTTAATAAGCACAATATTACATTACATAATATTAAAAAAAAAAATATAGTAGGATGCATTTCCTGAAAGTAATGGTGTTTAGTACCTACTCCCATTTTTAGCCCATAATGAACCTATAATATTCTCAGTAAGTACTTAAGACGCAGATAGTGATCATAAACCGGTCACATATCGAAAGCGGCAAAAAAAAATTTGTTGGTATTCTCCAATTAATTAATAAAATACATGTAAGGGAAATGTCACTTTTGAGGAGCTGCAACACCATTACCAACCAAACACCCAAATCAATACCGCTTTCAAAGCGGCAGCTTCACAAAGTATCAACCGCTTTCGGAACACGCTATCTGAATGCGTTGTCATCCGACGCTGCGGCAAGTCTATTAATTCCATTGAGGAGAGGGTACAAACCCCTAAATCGATATACGCTAAGAGGGACCCATTTCACGGCTGAACACCCGCACGACCAACTTGGATGGGACTCCATGTGATATGGTAAGTACGTTCAGTTCTCTGCTCCTTTAAATGGTTTGGATGTGACCTTTGTAGTTTGGCGGTGTTTTTGATAAAAGTATATTAATCGTCATTTCGTTTTGAGGTTAGCTTGAAAGTTAATACTGTATTAGCTTGTTTAATAGGTTTTCTAAAGTTTTTTTCAGGTATACGTTACGAGATTACAAAACAGCGTGTATCAGAAATAACATAACATCACGCTTGTAATACCCGAAGAGTTAGGCTGCGTTATCTAATAGTATACCCACATTTCGCCAGTTATATGTTTATGCCATTTGCCATCAACCGGGCACAAATCCAGACTCCGTGGCTACTACTGAGAAATTCCTGATTGAAAACGCAATAACACTTTGCCCGACCTGGGAATCGAACCCAGGACCTTATGCTCAGCAGTCAGTCCAACAAGGTGTATCAGAAATAAATTTATTACTATATATGACTCTAAATAACAAAGAACAGTTTACTTATTTAAGGTTTTCTTAACCTTAAATAACCTAAGTTGGATAAGTTAATATGAAAGAGGAACTGAATTTGTTTTCATTTTATTTAAAAAGTATACCTACAACTGGTTTTCCTAAAGTCAACCCCAAATCTTTTAATCTAACTAAATTCCTCTCTCTCACTATTTAAAAACCTCAGCTCTTGACCCATTATTATCGTTTTAAATAGCTTTTAAAAACAACAATGGGACCACGCGACGTCCGTCCGCCACGGCGTCCCGCACGCGATTGCATAATTTTTAATCACGCGACCGAGTAAGCAGCTAATACGGTAGAACGAGATATCGAGGGTAGTTATAGCTAACTGGCGGCAAAGCGGAATTGGCTTTTGTCATCGCGAGCGGAACGGATCTTCTTTATTTTCTGAACGCTTGGTAGTCGCGGTTATTTAAATTGTTTTTTTTTTTTATAATGTATGGATTGATAGGTTATTTCTTAGGAAGGTGGTTTAAAATTCGACTACTGTTCGTTCACTGTTTATTTACCGCCATACTAGTATAGTCAACCTAATAGCTAGTATTATTATTTATTTATAAAAGCTAGCATATTATATCATTATTTGAACCTCAGATTAGCTACGTAACAGCTAGCTGTGAGTAAAATCTGAAAGGACCGACATAAACCGGACAAGCTATCAAAAAGTAAGAGAAATGAGATTCAAATTTAATACTTGTCAATACGTATTTTTTAGGAGAACTAATTTATACTCAATTTTCTCTTTATACGCAGCGGTATAATACAAAGTTATTTGATTATATAAATGAAATTTAAAAAAATGCAGGGATCTATAACTGGGATCCAATGAAAATAAATCCAAATTAATGTTGAAATTATTTGAATAATAATCTGATTCAGGGCAAACTGGTTAACTTGTTCGTTTATGTCAAGAAATCAACAACATGTGTACCAAACATATACCCCATTTACTTTCACACTTGACTAAATTAAAGTGTCACTTTAAACTATAGCAACAGCGAACAGTGCCGATCCATCCATTAATCTGCCATTGTCATGGTAAGCAGCCTGTGATCTATATTTTAATAACACGCCTCAATGAACGGCTAATAAGGGCGAAAATTGTGTTAGGGATGGCAACGTATAGGGGCCGAAGGAAAGAAAGACCAAGCCTATTCGTTTTAATCGTATTTATAAACCTATTATCAGTTTTTTTTTCTTATGATTTTAATTCTGAAATATTGCAAAAGCTGGCAAATTTGTGCCCAGTTGATGGCTATAGGTCCGCTCAGATCACCTCTGCTCAAAACCTGAGGAGACAATACACGTGATATTATATTTAAAAATGGCTCTACAATAAAGAAGAGGTGTACGTTGAAATCGTCAACCCCTCAATAAACGACTGATCGATCGAAAAGTACAACTTTGAAAATGATCCCACCTATTCTGCATACATGCCTGCCTTTAATCAACCATTACAAGCATGCATTTGAAAACACAGTTATTTTACAAAATTATTGAAATTAAAATGGTCCTTCGATACACCGAAGGACCATTAACACAATCAGAGGTGATATAAATTATGAACCATTAACGAAAAACTTTCTGATTTCGTAGTAAAATGCTTTTGATTTACAATAACATTCAAATAAAAATAAGTACATACCAAAAGCTACGATTGTTAATATAAATAGAGCGTAGAGTACATTTAAAAAATACATTAGTAAATTATGTAAATGTATATTAGGCGCACAGAAATGGGAAGTTTTCTCTGAACAAATCGTCGGAAGCAATTTTCTCGTAGGGATCTAACGCGGGATCTTACTGTGCTCGAGCGGTGTACAGGCGCAGGCGAAACTTGCTCCTCTTCGTGTCACTTAAAATATTGTTTTTGTAGGTTAACAAATGATGGGAATAGCAACTGTCATAAGGATTTGTTTTGAGTGTTGTAACTCAGTGCAGCGAGTCAAAATAGTTCTACCCTTTTCCAAAACTATATTGGGGTCGACTTCCAGTCTAACCGGGTGCAGCTGAAATACCTGTATTTTACATAGAACGACTGCCTATCTGACCTATAGAACCCAGTAACTGAGTAATACTATACCCCTTGATAAGACTGGATGTCACCCTTTCGCCTTCTGACTACTCGTAACGACTGTCAAAAATCTTCAAATAACAGCCGGGACCAACGGCTTAAAGCGCGTTCAGAGGCACAGAGGAAACTTGATAAGTAATGATGGTCACACATAACCTAACCTAACCTTGAAGATCTGTTATTATTTAGCCGTGAACTCTTCAGTGCAGCGAGTCACAGATAGATAATATAATGAAAAAAAGATACTACTTGATGGTTAAATTGTACAGATAAAACAGTACGCTAATGCAGGTATGCGTGCTCGAATTCTGATAGATACTTAAATAATTCTAGCAAAGTTTTAATTTATATTTATACTTATAGAAATCTATTTGGGTATAAAATCACAAAAATCAATCTCACGTGACGTTTGATCTTCACAATCTTCGACAGCATTTTAACATCAGGTTAAATAATAATATAAACCAAGATACACTTTTGCCATCAGGTGTACAACGCCGTCGCTATGATTCTTTTTAAAAGCTTAAAGCTCATTCAGGATTCGCCTAAATATGCAGCTTTTAAATGAAGTCTTAGAGAGGGTTCGTTTCCACTGATTTGATCTTAAAGGTTGTTATGTACGTCACTGCTTGGTAAACCACAGCTTCCTAAGGTCTGGCTTCTTCGTTAGAAGGAAAGGAAAGAAGGAAGAGATAGATTGGATTTATAAGGACGCCACTTAGCTAATCATGCATTGTCTTCAAAAAGGCAGGAAAAATGGCCGCTTCTGTCCAATTCCGTTGTTTTTTTCAAAGTTTCTTTCGAAAGTTTCAAGAAAATTTGCCAGTAAATATTCGAAAGAATCCTGTTTCTTCCCAAAGGATTCCTTCTGTTAATTTTTCTATGCAACATGCGTAAAAAAAACAAATTGTTATTTTCGGCATTTTCAACGCTAATCCAAACTAAACGTGTATGAAAAATTTCAGCTCAATTCGTTGGGGATAACTGTTTTATAATTATGTTGAAAGATTTGACCTAAACAAATATACAAAGTAAATATGCAAGTTAAATAAAAGCTTGTGCAAAAAGTCCTGATCCACAGCCTAATCGAAACAAAAGATTTTCTTTTAAACAATTTTGATTTCATTTGATTCAACTTTAAAAGTGACTAGGTACCATTATAACCACGATATGTTATTAACAGCCAAAGAGACTCCGCCCTCGTACCGTGGAAACGGACACCCTCGTGTAAGTCGGAAGCGGATACAGAGGCAATTTATAAAAGAATTGAATACTCAATTACTGACGATTTGTGACGTTTAAGTGCCGATTGCGAGACGATAAATTGACTCCAAGCCAAGCTTCTTAGTTAGAATACAATGGATTCGAACAAGATTGTCTTAAACTGGCGTATTTTTCAGAAGTGAATGGTTTTACATAAGTTTGAAGCTATGTGTGTTTCTAATCGTAATTATAAAACATTTTTTTTGGACTGAACTGGAAATGATTGCTGGGAAACAACGTTTTTTATGATGAATAATTACGTCTTTCGGTAGGACTCAATGTAACGCACTCAGCGCATTGAACAGTAATAGGTAATGGAGGTATTTAAAGTTACAACGTTGAAAGCGAGTATTTAAAAAAAATCGTGTGAAAAAGTTGTAACTTCGACCCTCAATATCTTCGTAACTAGAAAGTTTTCAGGTGTGGTCTAGAACAGAAAAATGTTTGCAATGATGGGGAGAACAAGTGCCTTTCAACTTCTTTAAGGATCTATTTGCACCCATTTATACAAACAAGAATTTGTATACAACAACTAAAAAACCCAACTACTGAAAAATCATGATCTATTAAATTCGGGGCTTACAAGGTGAAATCGACTCCTATTGTTAAAGTCAGTTAAAATGTAGCCTATGTTACACAGGCTCGATACCGAACCGATTGACACCTTATTCATCAAAATCGGATGAATAGTTTAGGTGCTACGGAGGAACATACGCAAAATCATAACCCTTCCTTTTGGCTTGGCCGTAGTCGGGTAAAAAAATCTACTTCTCTGTACCAAAACAACTCTTATTATCTACATTTTTTTACTAATGCCTGAAGAAATGGTGTTATCAATAAAAGACCTCTTTAAATGTAACCAGACACCACCGTTTACAGCAGATGTATGTAAAAACGCCATACCTTGTGTTGATATGAACGCATTTTGTATTTAAAATATCGAAACCATTCCCACTTCAATAATATTAAAACTACGCGATAAAGCGGAATCAACAAAATATTTTACAACCCTGAAACTAGTCTTGATGTTACACAAAAACCAACCTTAACTCAAACAAGTAAAAGTTTAAACTCGCTAGGGTGGCACTGAAGGTAATTTGTTGCTGAAACAGAGTTGTAAATAAGAGTCGTTTTATGTAGCTGTTCGTAACATTGAGGGAAACATTGCAGTTTGCATTGCAAAGATGTTGTTATTTGGAAGATAAGTTTAAAGTGATCTTGGATGAAAAGATATAACCATTTGGAATAATATAAGATGGGAGAAATGTAATAATAAGAAAATAACACGTCAGGTCACGTGTTCATGATAACATTATATCACAACTGTGATCTTCAAAGGGTTCTCGAGTCATGTCTATTGCTACCAATCCAGACTCCCAGTCTCTGAGCTGGTACTGACAAATTTCTGATGGACAAACTCAATAACGCTTTGCCCGACATGAGCATCAAACCATATACAGAGTGTTTGGCAGAACGTCATCTGCTACTTACTCAGCCCAAATAAATTTGTCCCTGGCCCCCTGGATATTAAAATTTTTTTTTTTTGCGTAGTTCTAGTTTACCACTTTCTTAACTCTAAAGTGTGTTTTGTTATTAAAAATAGGTAGTACAGGCAATATTTTGTCGATATCCATCGATCATTTAATTTTTACCAACCTTGAAGAATTAAATTTCGCAAAACATTTCACTTTCCGTATTGGCATAGTTTCGTCAAAAATTTCTTACTTGATTAAATTATGAAATAACTCTTAATGTTTTTTTTTATATAAAAGCAAATTACATACCATTATAAAGGTCACACACTAGGGATGTTTTGCTAGAATTGGAACACCTCAATTTTGTTTTTTTTTTTTAATGCAAGTGAAATTAAGATTTAAGTATTTTTTACATTTTTCTGTAAGTTTGAGGACTCATAACTTTTTTTCTAGCAAATATCTGAATAAAGCAATAGTTTCATAAGAATTGCCAACATTAAAGATTTAAAAATAAAAACAAAATATTGCGTGTTTAATAAAAATTACACTTTAAAGTTAAGAAAGTGGTGAAACTAGAAGAAAACAAAAAAGAAATTAAAAAATATCCAGGGGGCCAGGGCCAAATAAATTAGGGCTGAGTAAGTAGCAGATGACCTCACCTATCCACTATTTTCGTATGTTCAACGTTCTGCCAAACACCCTGTATAATAAAATATAAGACTAGTGATTAATATTCCACCTATGCACCCTGGGCAGTCAGCACCTTACTGACTGGCTTATGTTTCAGGGGTTATATGAGTTATAGTTGCTACAAAGTAAATCTACTAGTTTATACCATTTCAAATTAAATTTATCGTCTCAATTATTTCTATATTTTGATTAGTACCAAAGGACCAGTTTTTTTTGGTCTTTTCTGACAATCATTCTAAAAACTTTGAGTGTCCACACTTTGTTATGCCTGGATAACCATAGCTTGATGGGGACCAAGTTATACAAAGAACAACGCGGTCGCTGAAAACCGCAAGTTCATGAGTGACCGCGTTGTTCTTTTAGATCACGCGAAAAGCGACAAACACAAAGTACAAATAGTTACAGATTGTGCAACTATGTATGTAACTAATAGTATACTTACTTACTGTGTTATACCATTACATGACCCTCATTGCCACCTGTTCGGTCATTAGGGCGCAATTAGAGCAATGATAATCGCTTAGCCACAAGCTGCTGACTCTAACACTAATTGCCATGGGCTATAATCATGCTAATAATAATTGGATTTGGCTTCGCCCGCATGGCGTCACTTGGTTCCTATAAGAAGTATCCTGTCTCCTGACTCTGCTCATGGTCTACTTGTGTGCCATATTTCCCCAAAATCCAATTTCTTCACGACTTTTTTTTAAAATAGAAGTTTTTAATGTTATAATTTTACTTTTAATACCTTCACGACCCCCTTACTACTTCATGCATCCGTCAGCACAATGTTTTGAGTGCGTTACATTAAGTGCTACGGGTCCTACCGTAAAAAGTGATTTGTCACCCGAAAAAAAAAGTCGTTCCCCAGCAGTATTTTTGCTAGTTACTTAGTTTTTACTTAGTTTGATGTATATGTGAAAGGTCCATTTACACCTTGTATACATAGACTGATCTTTTCACTCTGGACAATTCCCAACCCAAATCGCGACTACATCTTAAACCCATCTAATTTTACATTAACTAATATGAAATATTGAGCATGACAGCACTTGTCACTCTACCACGCCGCCTGACTTGACTCGGTGTGTCCGGATCAAAAGGCCAGGCCCTGACGATTGTAATGGCCGCAAATACACATTTAATTAAACATAACGTGAATGCTGGGCGTCAATTTTACATGCGTTTAATATTAAGATGGCTCATTATGCTGTTGGGTCTAAAATTAGATTTGTGCCAGCATTGGATGGCAGTATGTTTTCTGGAGTATTTACATTTGAGTACGTCGTTTTTCTTTCAGCCGTCTTCATCTATATTTCTTCAGATTACCATTTGTAGACCAGAAAAACTATCTTTTTAAATTCTATTACAAAAGTTCAGTCCGAAATCTGTTGATTTCCAGATTTTACATGGTAGGTAGGTATAGCTGTTTTCCTTTGCCAGAAGAGAAACATAGAAAATTCAACAAAAAAAAATTAAATAAAAAATCTATCAAGCAGCGTTTAATAATATTAATCAAAGAAATGTTTCGCAAAACAAAAGTATACATTCCACGTCTCACATTTGTATAAACACTTATAAACTCTTTGGAACGCTGAAATATAATTCATAAGTTCATAACACATACGAAAATAATCAGACACTTCGTTTTACGCGACAAAAAGACAATAATTTACAAAAAAAAAACATTTAAATAAAAACAAGAGACGTTTGGCGCGTTCTGACAACCACTATCGTTTGTTAAAAGGGTCGTAATTAATGTTAAAAATAAACTTTTATTTAAATATTATTATATGAAAACGTTTAAGTGGTTTTGTGGACACGATTTTTTCGTAATTATTTTTCGACTAGCGGTAGAGTGTGAACTTTCTTGTTCGATATTTGAAATAAAGCTTCTTGGGTCTTTTTTTGTTGCCTTGGATGAGGCTGGCACAGGAACACGGAGATTGACACAGTGTCAATCTCCATGTTACTGCTGGACCCAGCAGTGGACTATGATGATGATAAGGTATACTTTTTGATACGCTGAAATAATTTGAGAAACCTAATTATTAGGTTGAGAATGACCTAGATTTTAACTCGGTCTGAATAAGTTTGTCATCATAAATTAAGCTTGTTTGGAAAAACACGGAATCGAGTAAAATTTATTTTAGCGTTTTTTAACTACGAGTTAAAAACCACTAAACCATATTTCACAAATGAGTTACAGACAAACCAACATCGGAACCAACGATAAGATATTCAAAAAATATCATTTAATGCATCTCGAAAGAGGAACTTCGCGTATTTTTGTCCCACAAACGACCTATAATAATTTACAAAATTGTCTTCGTAAGTTCGTACACTTTTCTTTGGAACATTTATTGCTTTTTAATGTACTAGACGACATGGCTATACAGCCAACGGTCACACGTCATAACATCTGCTTTTATCTTTTTTTTATCTGTCATCTGTCAAATGCTAACGACTGGCTAGAGTGGCAAGCGCCAACAGCCTAGATACCGCCTTGTTTATGGCTGAAGGTCTATGGTCCAATATTAATCTTCACATTTTAAATCTAAATGCAATTAGTGTCGCGTTAATTTGGGCTAATCTTTTAATGTTTCTTTTAAATCTATTAGGAAAAACTGTAGTGGTGTTCTTAACCAATTAGTTTTCCTCAAATATTAAATGACTTTTTAAAAGCGTAGATCGCCAGAGATCGTAAGTGGTTTGCACCTTGCACCAAGGAAACTGAAAAAATGGCATATTCTGATTAAATACACAGAACCAAGGGACCTAAGATGGTCGCTTTAACAGAATCACAAAATGACAGTTTATAATATTAACCGTATCTGTGACCATTTTAAGAATTTTAACGTGATTTTATTATAATATTAATAATGATTTAGCTAAAACTTAGCTAAAGCTTTAGTTTTTACTTTCTTTTCCAGAACCAGTGGATGGGGACAGCTATAGGCGTCAGTTTAAGAGAAGAAGAAGATTTAAGTACTAAAAATACTAATCATATTTTTGATATACAATGTACATTTTTGTTCCTAAAACACTAACATTTTATGTTTAGGTTTTAATTTTTTTAATTTTTTGTGCTTTATTTTAATGTAATTTTATGGAGATTCTCTGATTTAAATAAATAATAATAATAATAAAGTGGCCATTTTAGGCCCACAAATGTAGGACTCGATTTTGGTACTAAGGTCCTACTGAATTTGAAACGGTGTCCTAATCTTTTCAAAATTCTTCAGTTTCAGTGTTTTACGTTGAAATGTTAGAATAGCTATACCTGCAAAAAGTTAAAAAAATCTGAGCACCAACGTGCAGTTCACGGTAGGTTAGCAGTAAGTAGCGTATCTATTAACTAATTAAAGCAACCAATCACACACACACAATCTCATAGTCATAACGCTCACAGTTTCATAGCAGTACCAAAGGACCAAAGACAAAAAACAACTATTTTTTTTTTTAACATTTTTTTTTATACTATCACACCGCTGTCATCAAGTGTGAAGAGGCCAGTGAAAAGATCTGAGAGCGGCGTAGTATCTTTGAAGCGTCTGAACGTCTGAAGACACCGTTACAACATGACACGGGAGGACTTATAACTCATACCATTTGTCACTTTTAATTGCCACTTGTTCTTGTCGAATGTCTGAAGAAACGTTATATAAATAGTTTATTGTGAAATAAATGTGTGCAGTAGCTGTGAGTCGGAGATGGATTCTGTGGCGCTTACAACTGGTGCAAAAGAGTTAAAACATTTTTTTTTTTTTTGAGGATTTGAAAATATTTGTTTAAATAGCCTGGTTTTAAAATATGTGGAAACAAAGGATGGTTGGGGGTCAAAAAAAAAAAGTCACAATTATTTATTTAAAAAGTAGCTGTAATTATTTGTTATGGTCTGTTATTCAATAAAAAATTATTAATATAAAATTCAAAGAAATTCCTAGTATGAGTAAAATTGTTTCACTAAAAAAAGCGCATTCTAGTCTCAGACTAAGTATGATCTTTTTTACTTTAGGCAGATGATCAAATAAAGAAATTCCTACATACCAAGAACTATTCATTACATGACAAATAGACCTTTTATCCTTCTTCCTCCCTAACGACAACTTAATCTATCTCTCTCACTCCCATCCATTTTCAACTGCACCACAACACAATACAGTCCTTACTGAAATTAAGACATTAAAATCCTGAAACAATTATGGCGTTCAAAGCGCCCATTAGTACGTCGATGGCTGGTTTTACTTTGATGTCCGACCATCACGGTGTTAACAGCCCGCATTGGACTGTAAACACCTAAACGACATCCTATTCCGGTCAGATTCTAAACGGTTTCAGTTTTGAATATGGAAAATGGATGCAGTATGGCGGTTATTGGTTGTGTCTGGGAAAGTTTGGTTTGAACTTAGATCTTTCGTAGACCGAATACTCAATTTGCATAAGATTTTACAACTTCGAGCGCTATGAATAAAAAGCTTTTCTATCTTTGAAGATACAACTTCAAACATTCAATTGCATGTCAAGCTACTCTTTTTTTTAATTAGACTTTCATGTCCCTCTGCAGGCCTCATACTATCCTTCCAATTGTATAACTTCAATATCTAGGACTACTAATGACCAGCTCTTTTCGAAAACTATTATACTGCTACCTCCGTCTTGGCCCGCTGTAATGTCGCTGAGTTTAGCTATCTAAATTAAGTCCTAAATGTCTCAAGTATTGACTCATCTAGTTCCCGTTCCTAGAGGTGTAAGTAACAGAATAATACGTAAATCATAATAAATTATCCTCCACATTCTCCCAACAAAACAGTAGCCAAATTCAAATTAGGGTTGCCAATAATAGTTTCGTTTATAACGCAATAAACTAAATATACCTAATGCCTCCTCGTCGGCAGGCCGTCCTGTACGCGCCGTTTGACATACAATTAAAAATGACAGATGACTAGCCGCCATTTTGAAACCGCTCAAAGAAGGCCGCACTGAAAAAAAAAGCCGTTCAACACATTTTTAGCTAGTTAATCTCGAAGGATGGATGTAAAGTTGTCAATCACGGGGTTTTGAGAGCGCGTGAAAGTTTCTAGTCGTCGTTGTACGTGTCAATTATTTATTCTTTGATGTATTTGCCAATTTTGTCAAGGATTGTTTTCGATTTTGTTGGTTGAGAGAGGAACTTGTGTCAATACTTACGAGGCCAAGTTTTTACATTAAATTCATGTTGTTTATTCGTGTTTAGTCCTCGTTTATCATATTGGTTTCTTTGACTCTTGCTATACAAGTAACAAGCATCAATATTAATATGATTGTTTGTTATGTGTGAGATCCTTAATTTGATGTCCTCTTGGACATCAAATTAAGATGTCCTCTTGGACATCAAATTAAGGATCTGTATTGGAGGAAACTTTGTATTAAGTAAAAAAACACAGTCTTTCCATGAATTTTGATTCTACTTATTGTTCTCTTTACAAAAAAAAGGCTTTTTTAAAGTAAATGAACAATCAGCAAAAAACAACGTTAAGAATTCAGTTGATCAACATACAATAGGATCAGGTTTGATCATGATATGACGTTGACTTTCGTTCCAGAAACCGAGTACCTACTTTTAGCTTGTGTACGAACTTGTACCTACTTAATAGCTAGAAACCTCGAAACTGATTAAAAACTGCTGGGGTGATGAGGCCCGCAGTCAAATTAATGACGGTCATAGGTTAAAAAAAATTTGGTCCTTTCGACCGCAAATTTCAAATCTGAATGTGTATGCAATATGTAATTTTATTTTCATATTAGGCTATTTTTCATCTTAAATATTTAATAAGGTACAAGGGTAGTTTCACCCCTTAAAGATGGCTCGAGGCGATAGGAGCTCCCCTATTTCCCCCGCCCATGAATTTAATAAATAATAGATGTATGATATCGTGTAAATAAGGCCCAAGAAAAGTGTCATAAATATAGAAAGACCTTTATTTAGAAATGGTTGGGTTTGGGCCATGATCAAGATGTAAAATGTGAATAATAAAATATTGGCTCGTCGTAAGCATCCACTGTACTTACTGTACATTGGGTAATCAATACCTTATTGACCATTATTTTTCTTTATCGTGTGGTTAGTGCCTAACCTGGAGAGTTTTAATGGCGCCCAGCCTCTGACTTAGCTTTACATGCCGTCAAGAAATATCTCTCAGTCATGCTAGTTTCCTCACGATGTTTTACTTCACTGAAGCAAGCGATAATTATTATATAATACGCAAATGAATCCTAAAAATCAGAGGTACTTACTACGGATGAGGGTAGTATTTTCTGACATGTAACGGTCTAGACTTACTAGCTATAATTCGAGGGTTCTTTTCTTTGGGAAATTTATATTATAACCAGGTCACTACTATTTGTTATTATAAGCCTCTGGTATCCCACTGTCCTTCCATCCTTTTACCATTCTTCTCTTGCTAGAGCTATTTCAGCCCAATCCTTTAAGTAGTAGTAAATCTCATCACGCCATCTCCTTCTGGGCCTGCCGCTTCGCCGATTCTTGTTCACTAATAGCCTACCTACAAACGAGTGGTTGTACTTTCATACAAGCCTAAAAGCTTTCCCCTTATAACTTACTACTCTTCATGATGTTAAGGTTTCTGAACAGTATACTCGCTTTAAGGTCCGTCTTATGGGCTTGCCGTATTGTTGGCCACTATGAAGGTCACTGACAATTTAGGCAAACGTGGTGAAATATCTACGGTCCACTTCGATTCACAGAGAGGTGGTCTGTATCCCAACTGTGGAAGTACTATCCACTTTTAACTGCTGGGAATTAGGCCTCTTCCATAATAAACTGATTATGGACCTTCCTCCTTCTTCTCATCAAAAGCTTGTGATTGCAATACTTCGTTACTGGCAGATAGGATAAACGGTAGCGTAAATAAAACCATTTTGTTATAACTTGAAACTATTTTATATCAACATCGAGTTAATTTAATGGCCGAACTAGTTAAATACAAATATTTACAGCGTTGAGCATCTTATTAGCAAATACTTAACTATGATATGGAAGCATGTTCAGACGAGAAAGCAAGAAAATCTGAAGTTAAATAAACCTGCACAGGCAATGAATAAATGATCAAATATCTTTTAAATGAATACGAATGCTACTGCGTACTCCGTTAAACAGGGTCACAGGGGTAATTGATATTTAAACAAAAAAAAAGTTAACTTTGTTTTTTCATGTTTATTATAATATTATTATGTCTTTGGAATTTGTCTAGCTAATTTATTGAATCTGTCTGTATCATGTCTAACTCTGTGTCATGTGTTGTGTGTGTGACAAACTGAATTGTTTAATTGTTTAATTTCTGATTTGACCACGAAGAAAATATAGCAACACTGACTGGAATTTTAGAGATCTTAATCTATTAATTACATGATTCCATCAGTACATAGCGAGTAGTTCACTCGATTGCCTTAGTGCAATCAATATTTGTGCCTCGGTGCACCTTAGTACATACTAATTCAAGATTCGTAAACAGGAACCAAATAGGATAAATTGATTTTAGTAG
Organism: Lycophotia porphyrea; assembly: GCA_950005105.1. Lineage (NCBI taxonomy): Eukaryota > Metazoa > Arthropoda > Insecta > Lepidoptera > Noctuidae > Lycophotia > Lycophotia porphyrea. The sequence goes on along the minus strand of OX465404.1, from coordinate 4,973,183 downwards.
CCTTTTTATGTAACACAATTGTTTTATTTTATTTCATCAACAGTTTGAATTGCTATGAAAGTTGGTACTAGAAAATATTTTTTTATAGTTTTTTTTACAAAAAATTGCCTTTGATCATGGAAAACTTGGAGTAAGTGATAAACGCGGTTTTGCAAGTAAAATACCTTGATTTGAATCCTATCTATAATTAGTTTAGGTGGATATTGTCTGAACATGCTTACAGATTCTAGATATATTTTGAGGTACATGATATTAAAACTTATGAAAACTGATAGTACAGGAGCTGTTGATTGTTACTTGTCAATACCTTTTATTGTAGGTTATTTTTTAATAATGCATGGCTATTGAATCGAGTAGGTAAATTAAACTTTAATCAGATCAATGGACGTTTTATAGGAACTTATAATGACCAATTGGATTGTTAATAATGTATTTTATTAACCTCAGAAGCCATCAGAGATATTATGGCGTACTACAAAAATTCAGACTTAAATATCTTTGAAAAGATTATAAAAATTAAGCAATATACAAAATGATAAATAAATTACAACTGCTTATGTATGAAATAGCAATATTCTTAAGTAGATGATGATATATTTACAAAAGGTTTATACATGTCTTAATATTATTTATTTACATTTCTTATGAATATCGTTTGGTGTTCAATTGCAAAATTATAAATGTAGAGAATGCACACAGAGAAAAGCGCCATCAGCAGTTAGTAATAGGTACAGATGCCAGCACATCAAGCTATCGAAAGCTCGAAACTGTCAAATTTTCCCAATCAACCTTGAACCTAATTGAAATGCTTTAGCGATAAAGTTGAAAATATATTAAAGAAATTTGACAGATTGTAGTAGCTTGATGTGCTGCCAGTTTTTTACGTCTGGTTTTTGGCAAACATTTCAAAAAGTAGAAGGACCAACTTTACAGTATTTATTCTTTTGTTCTTTCTTTGGTTTTTTTACAGCTGCTGTTGCAAAAATGGTCACTCGTACAATTGTTTGGCTAATGTAACTTTGCCAGCAAATAAGTATTACCCAGTGAAATAATTTGAGATCATTTTATCTAAAATGCAAATAAATATTTAAAAAGCAAAAATGCTGCACTGTATAAATTAAATTATTTATTTGATTGATTGAGTAATTTTAAGTAAGCAATCATTTACCCAAGATTTTATTTAAATCGGGGCAAGGAACTTCGTTAAAATTGTACACAATTGGCAGATAGAAAAAAAGATTTTCTTAAAGTTAAATTACTAAAATATTCTTATTTACCTTATTAAATACGTATCACAATCGATTCATAATGTTATCTTAAATAAATTGCACTATTATTATACAGTTTCGTCACTTTGAAACTAAACTCTGTTCGCGAATAGTGTTCATTGTGACATTTAAATTAAGTTTCTTTGAAAGACGAAATTTAAATTGCTGTGAGGCTGTTTATGCATTTATTTAACTTCCATTATTGTTAGGACACATGTCGTTTAAAAAAGAAAAAAAACTAAATTAGATTCTGAAAGCCTAATTGAGTTCCTCATTTCTGTCTGTAAAAAAAAAACAGTCCCAGTAACTCATTTTCTTTAAGAACGTACAAAAGTTTATTTATTTCAAATTGTCAGCCATTCTACACTATCATGAACAGACTTTAGGGTTCAAGATGTCCGTACACCACTATTTCCGTAAAGACCACTAATTTGGAAGTCCACAACTGTTTTCATTCTCTTTATCGACCCGAGGGTCTTGAGACCCTGGGCGTTGCCACAATCACGTGTGAGAGTGTCCCAGGCTGCCATGCGAGTGATGATGATTAGCTGCAAGGTGGTGGAAATAGGGGGCGTAAGGACCAGGGCCTGTAAATGGGTACGGGACCCCATGAGAGTACAACAGACCCCCAGGGTAAGGCCCTGATGGAAATCCTCCGGCTGAAGGTGGTGGAACCGTTGGGCTGTTGACGTCCATCCCAGGATTCTGCTTTTTCCATTTCGTGCGACGATTTTGGAACCAGATTTTGACCTGTGGAGAATAGTGTTGTTAGAATATACATATTTTAATATTTATATGGGTTACTGTTCTCATTTTCAAGGCTTGTTGTACTTTGAGACGTTCCTCGTTGTTATTAGAATATGTTGATAAAATTTTGGCTATGCTTTGCTACCTATGATACCTACATATTGACCAGAGCAGTACAATTTCCCCTTTTACTGTGATAATTTCTTTCGTTTCAATTTTCAAAAACACGTCGTTTTTTTTTTAAATAAAAATCCATTGTGTTGCTCTGCAGGGCAACGGCCTCCCATCCGTTCTTTAATTTGTCTCTGTACTTTAATAGCTGAGATGAGAAATGACATGAGAAAATGGAACAAAGTAAACCTTTTTTTTATTGGAAATCATCAAATAACTTCTCCCGCTCTGGGCAGAGCGGAAGGAAATGTCAGACTTGTACTAACTAAAACCCATTCATGTTCCTTCCTTGCCCTATGTGTTCCAGGGCCGCGGTATCTCTTTCGAACAGTCCCGCAGCCCTGGCAGGGACAAAGAAAACCTTGGCGAATAATATTAATCTTATAATTTAAAAAACATAGCAAGAGCTCACACACCTGCGTCTCCGTCAAGCTCAAGCTCAACGCCAGATTAAGCCTCTCACACACCGACAGATACCTCGTAGTCTTAAACTTATTCTCCAGAGAGACCAGCTGCTCATACGTAAATGCAGTTCTCGCCCTTCTTGGCTTCGTGCCTCCTTTGGAATCCCTCGAAGAACTGCCCTTTCCTTTCTTGGAACTAGAGCTAGTGGGACTTTTGGGGTCTCCGTTTTCGTCCAAGTCTGATTGTGTGAGGATGTCATCGTCGAGGTTTGAGGTCTGGTCATCTGTTTCTACTTCGTCGGCTTCGATGTCGGAGTGCTGGAGGTGGTCTTTTACTGTAACAAGGAGAGGGGTAATGTTAGATGGGGGAGGTTGTTGGTTGCTGTTTGAGAATGGGAGAAAAGGGGAAGACCTATACCCAGAAGTTAGGAAGACAGCTGTTCCACCTAGTTACCAGAAGACGCTAGGCTAGGGACATGATGATCATTGCTGACAATTGACGTGGAAAATGATGAGGCCTCTTTCAAAAAGAGGAAAGAAGTCTGTTTTACTGGTCTGAAATAAAACATACAAATCCATCGAAGAGGAAATTCTTCATTAAAGAAAATGCATCATTCCTCATATTTAATTATCCTCTTTTAAATACTCATTTATGCATTCTGAACTTTTAACAGGTGTTATAAATAAAACAGTTTTATCGCTTCCTCATAACGCCATTTTCATAAAAATATTCATGTTTTTCAGATGATATAATGGACATTTCCGTTTCCTTCTCCGTCGGCGCGTGTGGCTAGTGTTGCCAATGCGAAATAGTTTTAAAACGGCTATTAATTTTTAATGTGGTAACATTGGTAAGAAATTCGAAGTCCGGAAACATTAAAATATTATTTATGGTGGGACAGTTTTGTGTTTAGTAAAATGACTAAAATGCGAATTTTAATGGTGGACAGGATCTATAAATATTAGCGAAATTGGCCTGTGTGTTTTATATCGTTTAGATTCGAGTTTCGGAAGTCAAAATGGCGTCGTGATAGGTGCTAAACAGCGGTGATACGGCCGATTTACAAGCAGAAAGATATTCAGTAAATATGCGTAAAGCAGTTAACAATCTGTTAATATTTTTAGACTGTACTGCTGACGACATTACTACTGCTGCAGAAAGTATAATTGACGCTACAACAGGATATGAATAAAAGCGAGGTGTAATTTATTGAATATAAACCGCGTCATGGATGTACTCGTATAATATTTGCAACATATTAAATTGTAGTTGATAAGTTTATTTTCTATGATGGCTAGTACAGGATAATATACTTATCGTTTATTCACTATCACTACATATTATAAAACAAAGTCCTCTGCCGCGTCTGCCTGTCTGCTCGCGATAAACTCAAGAACTACTGCACAGTTTTTATGCTGTTTTCACCAATGGATAGAGTGGTTCTCGAGGAAGGTTTTAGAATATAATTTGTCAAGTTTTTGTTGAGGGAACGGGATCAAAATTTCATGATTACTTTTGGTCGCGATAACAGACATCCACGCGGGCGAAGCCGCGGGCATCCACTAGTAATTTATTTATATTATTTATTATAATATTATAAATGCGAAAGTAAGTTCGTTTATTTATTTATTACCTTTTCACGCCTAAACCACTGAACCAATAATTATGAAACATTGCATACATGTTGTCAGGTGTACAGAAACGGACATAACGGACCTTTAGTCCCGAAAAAAAAAACTATTCCCGAGAAAAACAACAATAACGTTTATGATTTGACGGCACGGTTGGCGCAGTGGCTGGGCGATTGACTGCTGCGCTGCGTGTCGCGGGTTCGATCCCCGCACGGAACAAATATTTGTATGGCCTACAGATAGTTGTTCCGGGTCTGGCAGTTTGTGTATGTGTGTTTAAATGATTGTGAATGTACCCACGATACAGGAGAAATTCCTAGTGTGGGACAATGTTTCTTTAAAAAAAAATGATAATAGATGGCGCCACTCGTCTTCGGAATCATGATTGAGTTAAAAATAGAATCCAACCCGAATTGCTTGTTAAATTCTAAATTAACGCGACCGAAGCCGCGGGCAAAAGCTAGTTACGCTGTAAAAAACAAGCCGTTTTTCTATGACTGAAAGAGAAGTACTTTTTACGGAGAGTCATCGTACCTTCTCTTCATCAGCCTAGCCTTTTCCCAACTTAGAGTCGGCTGCCAGTTTAACCGGGCAGATGAATGTCAGTTTTTAGGGTTCCGTACCCAAAGGGTAAAACGGGACCCTATTACTAAGACTCCGCTGTCCGTCCGTCTGTCTGTCTGTCTGTCCGTCCGTCTGTCACCAGGCTGTATCTCATGAATCGTGATAGCTAGACAGTTGAAATTTTCACACACAATAATATAATAAAAATAATTTAAGAGGGCCGTTTTTTTGCTCGATATATATTAATAACGGCAACAGGTAGACGCTTGAAATATTCACAGAATATTTAGTAGTATATTCACTTTAAAAATAAATAAAAAAATTAAAATAAATATTTGGGCTCCCATACAACAGACAGGATTTTTTTGTCGTTTTTATATATAATGGTACGGAACTCTTCGTGCGCGAGTCCGACTCGTACTTGGCCGGTTTTTTTAAGTAAGGTAAAAATCTTCTGAATTAAGACAAAACTCATGATTTCCCATCACTGTTATTTCAGTTCATTCTCTATTATCGACTGAGAATACTTCTCACATCACAAGCAAATAAAACACCCTATTGGAAAACATACTTATTAGAAAAACAGCTAATCAGTCAAGACTTAACCACCACAATACTTCACACGGTAATCATCAATAAAACCATGGTAATAAAGTTTAGATTACAATGGATGGGAGACTTGTTTAATCACCTCATTAGAAAATATACTTATGAGAAAACCTTTTAATCACACAAGACTAAACCACCACTCTGTATCAAACAATAATTATCAATAAACTCATGAAGATAAAGTTTAAAATACAATGTATTGGAGTAGTCGTTAAAGATGTTCTCGATAAAGCCGGTGTTCCACGACACGTAGCAATAAAATAAGAAGCAGATGTCGTGGCGACGGATATATTATAGTGCGCGTGCGACGGCCGATGTTCGGATTAAATACGAATTGTTAGGGTGGATAGTAGTACAAGATAAGTGAGGGATGGCTATGGGTGCTGGTTTTGATTCGGAGGTTGTTGTTTTAATTACTTGCAGAACAAAAAAGCAAACAAAACAAATTGCTTGCTGAACTATATCTGGATATAGCCATGACACAAAAGTGTCCTATGGTGGTTGAAGCAGCAGAACTAAATCAATAGATTAACAATCTCAAAAAGTGGTAAAGTTCAAAAGTATTAAGTAGTTCTATTGGATTTATTAACGTCAAGCGATTTTTTAAAGTTGTTAATATTTTTGAAATGTTTTCTTTACATAAAGTTTACTAAATACATGCACATTATCCTTTCTTTTGTACAAACCTAAGCGAGTACGCGAATCTGAAACAATTCTATTTACTAGCACACTTGTTACTTATTAAAACCCAATGACACTTTGCCCGACCCGGAAATCGAACCCAGGACGCCATGCCCAGCAGTCCACTAAACCAACTAAGCAGTCCAGTTTCAAATTATACTCTTGAAATATTAAATAATCTCTAACCATCGCTTACCATAGCTCCCTCCTGCTCTACACCACCGCCCCACCAATTCCTAAACAAATAAAGCGCATAGTTTAAGGAGCTCATTTGTCTGTCCATGACTAGTTGACTATTTGTCTGCGCCTGCGTCGCATACCTTGTTAATTGACTACCGGCACAAAAAGTTCTGACGCACTAATAGACAGCTATGGCTGTTTTTAAAATGGCCTGCTGTTATATGAGGTGTGAGAAGTGGGTGTTCAAATCAAAAGACATTATTGATTTAAAACGACGGTGTTTAATGATATCTGTACTTTGACGAATACCTCTAAAGGCTCTCGCTAGGGACGCTAGGGGTTTGGATCAAGGGCCTAATTCAGAAGGCAGTACACCTCGATACATTGTGAGGAAGTTTCTGTTTCTGGAGCCCTAACCACCGGTAGCTTGGACTCTGCTCCCAAACCGGCGCGGCAGACCACTACTTTTTTATAACTTTTACAATAAATGTGTAAAAAAATAAAATAAAGGAAATCTATACTTCTAAACTATACTTATAAAGAGAAAAAGTTTGGATGTAGGGTGTTTACGCGGAAAACGAAAAAATGCAAACGATTTTGAAAACTGTTCGTTGCGAGAAGACGCACGCGACGTACTGCTAAGAACACTGGAAAAAACATAAGTACGCCGGAAGTCTCAATTTATATTATAAACTAAGAAATAGGAGATCATGTATTATATTGTAACAAGAAATATCCCACATATCGTAACTGTGAACTTGCAGGGTACACAGAATACTCCTTCTCTCAAATTTTCATCGATGTAGTGCTGGTGGTCTCCGAGTAAAACGGCTTTGTGCAATCCGGACTTCATTTGCTGCGGCTACGGAACACTAAAAAGCGACACTCGTTCGTTTTCTTTCGAATGAAAAGAAAGTGTCTCTCTCTTTTACTATGTTCCTTATAAGTGGATTCCTGGATTTCCAAATCTCACCAAATTTTCAGCGAGGACTTGTTATTATGTCCTCTCTCAAATACACTAACTTTAATTTAATTAACACTAGATTCAGGTCGCAGTAGCGTGATATCGGCCTTTAGTTTGTCGCACAAGCGTGCATTCGAACTACAGTGAGTCGCAGTACAGTTATGTCGCACAAGCGTTAATCGCGCTTCCGTTTGTCGACGTCACGTTATACAGTCGAAAGGAAGAGTGCACAATACCTTAATATCCTCGTCACAGTCTTCTTGAGCGTTGGGCACCGCGAAAACGACGACCACACTCCAATTTTCACTAGTTTTTAAGGTAATCTTCGGAATTTCTGATCCGATTTAAAAAAATGTCTTTTGGTAAGCTACATTATTCCCGAATACATAGCATTCCATCTCTATTCTACCAAGAATAGACAAAGCTCTTTCTATACAACTCGACATGTCTTCTGCCCGGGCAAGGGGCGACCCGTAAACTCGACGAAGACAAATACATACATAGAAATTGTTTCCATAGCAACGGGGTAGTAGCTAGTGATGTAGATATTCTACGAATCTCTATCGTCGTGTCACGGTGAAAACAGCAACTAAGCATTCAGTTAGGTCACACTTATTGTTGGTGAACACAGGAATTAGGTATTCATGAGGTGTTACTTAGTGTTGGTGAAAACGGGAAATTAGGCATTGAGTTAGGTGTCACTTAGTGTTGGTGAAAACGGGAATTAGGCATTGAGTTAGGTGTCAATTCAGCTGTACCATACATTTTGACCGTGTAGGTATTGCACTTTTGTAGGAAACAACTGTTCCTTTTTATTTACCGACGAAAATTTTCTATGATACTGAATACCCACGTGGTAACCGTTTGTGCGCCGGCGGGCGTCGGTGTCCTTTCCACCATGTATAAGGTAAGTACACTAACGATTGGTTACCATTTCATTGTATAGTGCACATCCTAGTCCCATTTGACATTAAAATTTAAATCACTATGAACGAAAAAGTAACCACGCTGCCCTAGACCTTGCACCAACAGTTCACCACGTCATTACATACAAACAGCGTGTTTAGCTACGACATGACGTCACGGCGTGTCGCCGTCACCCCAGTGGTGGCGGGGCCGCGGGACGCAACGCAAAGCCAGGCTTTACGCCGTGCTCCAAACACGCTTGTAAATCCACACGCTGTAACATGACGTGTTTACGTGTTGCGTGGGGAAACGTGTGATTTTAGTTGTTGTTATTAAGCTGCAGACCCTAAAAAAAGAAGAAACAAATTTATTACTAAATGTAAACATCTAAACGCAATTATTTGCAATATCTAAACGTAAACACAGTGACGGAAGTAATTACAGGAGTTATCATGTTGAACAGAATATGGAATTTCTATTTCTATAATATTACTGATTAGCAGGACTTTGGAGGTAGTAATAATAAGCAGCATGATACTTATTATTATTATATTAGTCGTATCAGCCCATGGCTTAATTGCTAAGAGCCTCGACCAATACCTAAGGAGGTTCTCGTTAGGCAGCTGGATCAAGGGCTTGATTCAGAAAGCGGTACTCCTGGACACGGCTCGTATCGTTAGGAGGTTCCTCTCTCTGGAGCCCTGACTGCCAGTAGCTTGGACCCTGTTCCCGATACCGGTGGGCTACTATTTTTTTACATTTTTAAATGTTTTTTATACTTTTGTTTTTTTTTAAATATTTATAAATGTAATAAGTAAGTTAGAAAAATGAATAAAGGAGTATCTTGAGACTACTATCTGTTTGCTTCCTAATATTACAAGTTAATAATCTAAGTACATACAATGCATGCGTACATCTCAAACTCAAACTCAAACTCAAACTCAAACTCAAAAGCATTTATTTCAATTAGACCATTACAGGCACTTTTGAATGTCAGAAAAACAAATAAGGCTAAACTACAGTCACAGACACAAGGCATAATAACTTGTGAAAGTACTGTAGTTGCCCATTCCAAAGCGTAGATCTCTATGGAGAAGAATGGGCAAGAAACTCCATGGACACTCTTTTCAAACAAAATATTGTACAAAATCTTGGTTACATCATTCATGTTGAGATTATACATATGTGAGAACGATGTAGAAATACGTGCACGTTAAGAGCGTCCAGAGTAAAAGATTATATCAACAATTTAAAAACAAAGTAAGTAGTTAAAATAAACCATGGCAGCCTAGAGATGACCAGTCCCAACTGACAGCGCCCGTTCACGAACATGACGCATGGATCAGCCCCATTCAGCTCAAACATATTAAAGGGAGCTAAATGACCCGACACACCCGCCACCATCAGCGAGACATTTGAGTGAGCATGACATTCTCTCAGCCACCAGGGCAAATTCAAGTCAATTAAAGATAACTAAATGTAAATGGTAGCTTTACAGTACATAGTACTCACACATGTGCTATGCAATTATATAATACTAAGAGATTGAATTTATACAATGCAAAGCTCTCTATTTTATCTAGCTATCTATCTCTAGCTATCTATTTTGCCCTGTATCTCAATTCTCATCACAATACATATCTTCGGTTTAAACAAGCGATACGAATACCTACTCATGTTCCTAATCTTCAAAGGGGATACAAATACAATGTATTAAAAGGGGAGATGGTCTTCGATTTTGACGAAAAAGACGTTTCTCATTTCCCTTTTTTCTTCCTAAATAATGCCTCTAGAGCCTAGATCTACCATTTTTTTCATAAAATCAAGGACTAGTGAAGACATGTCCCTGTCATTTCCTTTTTTCCAGCAACTAATACATGACATTTTAGAAAATATTAATTTAATGTATCTTAAAACATTGTATAAGGTATTAATTCGATTTTATTTTCTTTTCGACACTGTTTATGGAATTTATGTTTGTATAAGTTGTATTACTTTAATGATAAATTGTGCATGCCTGAATTGGTACAATACAGTGGGCTGCGCATTCACTTGACATCTGGAAATGTATAAAATTGTACTGTGTTGAGCAATAAACGTTTGAATTTGAATTTCTTATAGGGACATATAAAACGATGGCCTCAATGTAATGGGATGGGTGGAAACTTAACGCGTGTCGTATGGAGCGCAATAACAATTTTGAGAGAGGGTTACCCTCTCTTGATAGTGTCGGAAGAGGAATTAAGACAACATAACATAATATAACATCATATATGTAATCCAAAAGGGTTATATTTGTCCTTCTTTTTTATTTTGAGCAGCTTGATAAAAAAAATTGGTTGTCTGTAAAGTTGGTTAACGGACGATAGTTTAACGTGACAAACTGACAACATAAAATCGAGTGGAAGAGAGAAATTACCTATACAACCTAACCTCCTAGCTCCAGCAGTAGATTAAAAATAATAACCTAGGCTTGTCAATATCTGACAATACGAAAGTGTCGCATGCGTACATTGAACGTAACGGGACACTTTTTATGCATGCAGCCGGCGTTCATCGATTTATTAGACGTTGTCACGTCAAAGAAAAGATATTATATGTATTGATGTATAAAAAAACCCTTATACATCAATGATTATATGAGAATACGCGTAATTGTTTCATATCATATCGCTCACCTAGTAATATATTGGCACATCTACTTTTTTATATTTTACAGAAACGAAGATCAAAGATTTTATAAATGATTAAAATTAATTTATGGGTTAATTTTACGTTTTTTTTACAGATTTTATAAGTTTATTAAAAAATAATTATAATTAAGTAATTACTTGTAACTAATTTTTTTTTTTTGTTAAAATATTCATTTATTGAACATAGGAAAGTATTAACTATATACATTGATAATTAAAAACTATTAAACTAAAATAGATAAACTAACAACAAACTATAAAAGGGCATTTTCTAACGTCAATTTTAAATGTGGCTTTGGACGACCGAGCTTGGGCACAAGCTACTCTTCCTATTCGCATGGGAGGACTCGGCGTCCGCAAAATTTCCAGTATTAGTTTACCGGCTTTTATATCCTCGGTCCACGGCACTAAGAAATTAATCAGGAATATCCTGTCTTCCACACTGATTGATTTTGATGTGCCGTGCATGCCCGAGGCTATCGATGCTTGGAAACTCGCTTGCCCGAATACTGAAGAACCCGACCATCCATTTTCCCAGAGACGGTGGGACGAGCCGCTCTGCAGAGTAGTTCAGAGCAATCTGCTGAACACATCTGCTACTACTGCTGAGCGTGCGCGCCTGCGGGCTGTGGGTGAGTGGGAGTCGGGTCTTTGGCTTCACGCACTACCGTCGTCGAGCATAGGCACATTGTTCGACGACACAACCTTCCGCCTCGCTGTTTCTTTACGCCTTGGTGCCGCTTGCTGTTCTCCTCATCGCTGTCACTGCGGTGAAGCTGTCAACAACCTCGGTCACCACGGCCTGTCATGCAGCCGAAGTGCGGGCCGTTTTGCACGGCACGCAAATATAAACGACATTATCCGACGAGCTCTTGTCACCGTCGGCGTCCCAGCTGTTTTAGAACCCAACGGCTTGGCACGCGACGATGGCAAGAGACCGGACGGCATGTCTTTGTTTCCTTGGAAGATGGGTAGGCCTTTAGTGTGGGACGCAACATGCGTCGATACTCTTGCGCCATCCCATCTTCCAAGCTCATCGTGTTGTGCTGGTGCTGCCGCTGCGGCTGCAGAGAACCTCAAGCGGCGTAAATATAGAAACCTGTGTGGTAACTATATTTTCGAGCCGTTTGGGGTTGAAACTCTAGGGCCGTGGGGTCCGAGTGCTCATAGCCTATTTAAGGAAATTTCGAAACGCCTAGTTGACGCTTCCCGTGACCCAAGGGCTGGCTTTTACTTTGGCCAGAGGCTAAGTGTTGCCATACAACGTGGCAACGCCGCCAGTCTCTTGGGCACATTACCATCTGACAGCGTTGAGGAGGAGTTTTTCGATGCCCTTTTATAGTTTGTTGTTAGTTTATCTATTTTAGTTTAATAGTTTTTAATTATCAATGTAACTAATTAATTTTAAACATTAATAAAATCTTTGATCTTCGTTTCTGTAAAATATAACAAATAATATTCACACTTTGCCCTTGGCACTGCTGCTCTTCTAAAACATATCATACATGCTCAGTTCTATCTCTTGTTTCGTTTTATTACCTCGTGTAATATGTACGTTTGTTTTATATGTTCGTTTAGTGGGAATGTCATTTTGGTAGAAAAAGAATGAAACTCGAGATGCTTTATATCACGCTGTAATATAACCCCACATCTACCGACATAATCACAAAGTATTAATGACTTTTAGCATGTTTAGAAAATATATTTCTGGTTCTTTTTTGACGTGGGCGTTTATACCTACGTACTAAAATACAAAGGAAATTGTACAAATCCGTGTTAAGATACCCGCAAAAAGAAATATATTCGGTCAGTGACCGCTTGGGGCCTGTTTTAATCAATACATTCTATGCTATGACTAGTATTACAGCAAAAACACATTACACAAACACATACATTCTATGTTCTATGCTATGGAAAAAATCATCTGGGGGTCTAAAATGGCCGCTTTTGCAGATGGGATAAAAAACAAATGTGTGCGTGTAACCTTTACGCGCGATTGAAGTAAAACTTCTTTTTCTTTTAATTTACTTATTTTAAAAGTAATAAATAAACAAGTATATTTAGAGATTTTCAAAAAAATCTGAGTTACTCCCTAGTCGCGCCTAAAGAAGTTTTACTTCAAAAACTTTGACTTTGACTTTATTTGCCTGAAATATGGTGTTTTACAGATTTTATAACACAAACATAGTTCTTTCGCCTACTAAAAACGGCATGCAAATAATGCGAGGAAATGAATTAAAATTTTCAAAATCAATGATGCACACAAACAACAATATTTTTTCTCGCGTTGATGAGTTCATTTGTTTTTTTTTCAATAAACTGCTTTCTATTTGCAAGCCAATTCGATATTTAAATAAAACCTTTGATAAGTTGGCTCCTTGGTTGCCATGCTTTTGAGTATAAGATCGTTCCATTTTTAAATATAGTAAGCGTTACTTCCGTCAGAAAAAAAATCTGAGTTACTCCCTAGTCGCGTCTAAAGAAGTTTTACTTCAATAATAAGTATTACGCTACAATTCGTAAAATGGTTACAAAGTGACAATTTATAATGTTAACTGCGCCTCTGACCATTTTAACGTGGTTCATTTATTATGATTATGTTAAAGCAGTGATTTTAGCCCCTGTACCTACACTACGCGCTATGTATAGTTAAAATCAGAATCTGTCTCTGTTTCTGGTAAAATACAGAGGACTACTACTATACTAAACATTACTTACGCTTCCATCAAAATCAATACATTTTTGTGTGATTGAAGTAAAATCACACTAACGCTTTAGGCGACTGATATGTTTTTTGTGTTAATTTCTTCGGACTTGAAGGAAATTTCATAAATCTCGTAAACGTTCCAAGACTATTGATTCCAAGATCATGAAAACAATAGACCTACGGATGATGGCTCGGTGCTATAAACATAGAGTTGTTTGACACGCTGCAAATTCCTGTAAGCTAATTATAAAATAACCGGGAATAACCTGGATGAAACTGGCACAAGAGCGTGGAGCTTGACACAAGCAAAGAGAGGCCCATACCTAATGATTATAACTCGGTAAAGCCATATTTTTTACGGCCGCGAATCATATTTAAATTAAGATACAACTTGACACTGACCGGCAAATTGCATAAAACGTAACAAAATTTGATTTTCGCGGGTTACTCTGGTCATTTCTCCTTAAGACGCGCATTGACAATTCTTTTTTTATTTCTTGTACGTGAAATCATTTTCAATAAGTAGACATGAAATGTTTTCATATTCCACTATTACAATCTCAGTGTTACTTGCTATTACAGATCTTACTACAACAGGAAAAGATGCAATTTCCCCTAATCACAGAGACTAAAGAAAATCAGAAAAACCCCTAATTAAATAATCATTATTCTGGATGTAACAATATCAATCGTTACCCACTCTAACGTGGGTACGAACAAGGGTGCCATATTCCCCCAACCTCCCCAAATCCCGCCGAGGAAAGGCACTTGTAATCGAGAGGGCTTTATTAATTACAAACTTGGACCGCAACCACCCCACTCTACTCACACACCCCTACCACCCCCAAAACCAACGAATTATCATCCCTAATACCTGTTTACTAAGGTTAAAAATCCCATAACGGATCCCCATTAACCCAACCCAGTCTTATCTCTTGGGCGTAAGCGTCAACAGTGAGGTGGATTTTGTTCGAAGGATTTTGAACTTAATACAGTGAGATTCAGGGTCGTTTTTCGGTTGATGTGCGTTATCAAACAAAGCTCATCAATTTGTTAAATGAAGAAAATGGAGATGTGTAATTTAGGAAGGATCTTGGTCGGTTGCGTCTGCAATGTGTGCCGTTTTCAGTTGTTCTCAGTTATGTCGTTAACGCGAAACATTTGTACTTAACTAGCTTCACTTAGAATGTCTCGTGAGGATTTTAACGGATTCTAATATAGTGATGGCGGGTTTCAGTAAGATTCCAGTCTTCAGTCTTCAGTTGGATCCACCTAAGCCTTATTTTTAAAGTGAAAACTTCTTTAGCATCGTTGTGATTTGAAAGTCGATGAAACGAAGCGACTGTAAAAAGAGACAGACACATAAATTCATAAGATTTAACGTGGGAGAAAATGAGATAGGAAGCATTATACAGTGTTTATCTTGAAGCCAAAATTTTTGAATGTTTCACTTTTACCACGTGTGAATTGCACTCATGGTTTTTTTAATAGCCTGTTCTGTCCCACGGCTGGGCAAAGGCCTCCCACAATTCCTTCCACGTGCTCTTTTCACGTGCCTCCTCAAACCAGGCCTCGCGGTACGCGTACAGATCGTCTCGCCACCTTTTTCTGGGTCGGCCTCGGCGGCGCCGTCCATCTTCCGGCAACCATCATGTGGAGACTTTTGCCCAGCGGTCATCGTGTATGCGGCTGACGTGACCCGCCAAACCCTATTTTAGCCTAGTAGCTTTCTTGCCAACGTCTACTGTGCCCATTATATGCTCAAGCGTTTTTTTGGATGGGAAATCATCAAATGACTTCTCCCGCTTTGGGCAGAGCGGAAGGGAGTGTCAGACTTGTACTGACTAAAACCCATCCATATTACTTCCTTACCCTTTGTGTTTCAGGGCCACGGTATCTCATTCGAAGAGTCCTGCAGCCCATATGCCCAAGCCTTATAAACAAAGTAAATCGTGTGTGAAGTCACCAATTCACTGTTGAAATAATGAAAATATATATATTTGAAAATGCAAGACGGAAGACATAATCCAACCTGATGATTTGGAAAAAAAACACACACTGTATTAATACACCATTTAAAAGTGTTGCTATTAAGGATCAAATCCGGGAAGAGTGTCTATTGAGAAGATTGAAGGTGTTCTGATAATGCTACTGATCTCCTCACCTCTTTTTATAGCTTTACAAATCATAATACAGCGTGAAATCAGCTAACTATCTGCATAAAAAGAATGTGAGACATTTTTAAAAAGTTACAATTTAACGTTTACAAAGAAGCCATTCAAAAGTTATAAGACACGGTGAAATTAAGTGTAACTAATTTAGCAAGACGAGTCCTGAAATAACACATTCTATTGAAAATACTATGGTTATACGACTTGCCCAGATGCCGTGGCGAGCTGGAATCTTATCAATAGGATTGGGCCCAAATAGCCAAAGACAGAGGTAAATGGAAAGAGGAAAAAGATGCCTTTGCCCTGCAGTGGGACATATCAGGCACACAATAAATAAGTCCTCTGCTATCATGATGATAGTCGACTTTGCTTTACCATTTTGAAAATAATTCTGTCTAAATTGAAACTTGATTTAGGTTGAAATAAACTAATAGAAGAAAATGCTAAAACTATCAATAACTTTACAAAAACACAAGTACCAAACAGTTACTGGGACTTTTATTTTGTGTAAAAATATATTTATAATTAAATCTGTCGGATCCGGTCATAGGTACGAACTTAAAATGAATCGCAGTACGTCGGTGGTGACGTCACACGACCTACTTACCCACACCACAGCGTGTTTAAGAGAGCCCTGATGTTCACAGCCCGACGCCGACGTTAGGACGACAGTCAGTGTCAGATCGCGGCCGAGTTGAGACCTCTTGGAACTGTACCCGATTCATTGTGTCCCGTGTTATTGTGTTAAGTTGTAATCTCAAGTAATTCGTTAGTTTTGCTAGAAACATTGTATCGCAACCCAGTGCGAAACCCGTCTGCCCACATAATGCTCGAGCCTAACGGAATAAATCCTGATATTCCCGACCAATCTATATAACAGATATTTTTATTTATTCATGTTTTTTTTTTATCCGGATGATATATTAATTGAGAAGAGTAAACTAACTATATATACATTATTAATAAAAAACTAAAATAAATAAACTAACAACAAACAATAAAAGGGATTTATGTGTATTAGTACACATTTTCGAAACCAAGTAGTTCATTTTTAGATATTATTTTGTACCCTCATAATGTTATCCTATTTAACGCAAAATTTGACTGGTAGAGAAAGCCTCGTGGCATTAAGTCCGCCTATGTGTACCACTACTGTACATGAAATAAATAAATATATAAATAGGCATAGGTCCTGTTAACTTTAACTATAGACACTTGATCAGTTTATGATCAAGATCATCATTCGTCTAGACTTTTCCCAACTATGTTAGGGTCGGCTTCCAGTCTAACATAATGCAACTGAATACCAGTATTACATTAAGTCCATTATCATCAGCATTTACTAAAATAATAAAAGCTCCCCTTTACTTAATATTCACAACAAGCTTCAGGCATTCGCACGTAATTCCAGTGCCGCAATTAAAAAGTCAACGAACAGTGTTGCCAACATTAAGCCCCTCGTTAACACTCGCGACACTTCCGGTTACACCGACAACATGGCTGCTGTAATCATTTTCAATGTTTCTACACGGAAAAGTAATAGATTTTAGTGGATTTTTGCAATGTTCTGTTATTTTTATTGATATTGCAATTTTGTGCTTTTGAAAGATTCACGAATGCAGGTTTCACAGTTGATTAAACTTCGAAAATTTTGTGACAAGGGGATTACTTAATTCTTAATTTAATGGTTTTCTGTATGAATTTATGACTTAATTATGTAACCAGTCTTACCAAGGAGTACCGTATTACTTACTGGGTAATGAAAGTCAGATCGGCAGTCGCTCCATGTATAATACTGGTATTCAGCAGCTTCCAGTTAGACTGGAAGACGCCGATAGTTTGGAAAAGGCTAGGCAGATGCTGATCCGTGAATTAGCCGTGCATTTCAGTAACAGAATAAAGTATCGTCAGGAGAAAACTATGGGTACCTTACTGACGGTCGACCAATTTTCATCCTTATCACTCAGGGCATAAGGGTTAGAAATTGGTCGATCGTCAGTTGGCGTGGTACCTACATCACCTATCGCTACAGTGAACTGACTAATTAGAAAGTCCTAGTATCTGAAGAGCTATCAGACAGATTGGAGTTAGACTTTACTTAGGTAGGTACGTAAGTTAGACTAATAAGAAGAAAGATCTTATTTATTTATTTTATTTATCTACTTTCTCTTTTTTTTTTTAAATCTTTTTATAATATTCAAGAGTCTTAACTCTTTATTTATTAAAAAGAAACTTAGGGTGCTGTCCTATTCTGCCAGGACTGCGGGACTGGTCGAAAGAGATACCGCAGCCCTGGAACACAAAGGGCAAGGAAGGAACATGGATGGGTTTAGTCAGTACAAGTCTGACACTCCCTTCCGCTCTGCCCAGAGCGGGAGAAGTAATTTGATGATTTCCCATCCGAAAAAAAAAAATAGGGTGCTGTCCTATCAAGAGTCCGGTTAAATTAGCCTAAAAAATAGTGGTACCCCTTGCAAGCGTTAGGGATACCATTAAAATGAAATCGTGAAAAGTCCCCATCGATACCATTGTGCAAAAAAAAATGATGCATGGTCAAAGTACGCAAAAATGTGTAATTTTTTGGTTATTTTACGAAACGATTAGCATCTCTATTACAACTACTCCTGAAGGCTAGACAATAGTACATTTTGATGCAAGTGCAAGGGACAAAGTTTGTAATGGCTGCGATTAAAAAAAAACAATCATTATCTCTGGAAATAAAACAATAGCAAAAAAAATGAAAAAAAAAACCACGAGTGTGAAATACAGTGTATTCTGAACTTAAGCCAGTTTTCGAGGAATTGTAATATGAAAAGTGATAAATAATCATGATGTAAATATCCAATAATGTATGTTATATTGTAATGTTGATCGTTGGAGAAATAAATCACACACCATAAACAAAAAACTTGTCAAGACTTTCTATGCTTCCAACGGCCCCACATTTTTTACCGGCCTTTTATGTCCCACTGCTGAGCAAAGGCCTCCCCACATTTAACATTTACCACTTTTAAAAACTACAAAAATTTAAAATAAATTGCAAACACATTTTCTCCGGCCAATTAACTTTTGTGCAAATTGCACGTAGCGTTATAAAATGCCAATTCACGTTAAAAGACAGTAATGTTCGTTTTATTACTGATTAATGCCGAGCAAAAACTTGACACAAGCGTTTTTATAGATCTCGACAATTAAACTGGCAATAAAATAAGACTATACTTCTAACATCCAGAGTAAATTAAAACTAGCTATCAGTTTTGCAGTGGCTTGTAATTATTGCTTTCACTGCTTGTAACTTTCAAATCTCTGAAAGACTATTATTAGTATTATTCTGACCATTCCATTCCATTCTCATTGACTGGTTGTCATACCGTACACTTCTACAGGCAAACGTATCTAGTAAGAGGATCCCTAACTGAATCTAATCTCACGGAATCTCAATATTGATCATATAGACGACGCTTTCGTCAGCGCTCATCAGGGGTCTAAAATGACCACTTTAGCAGAATCATAATAAGATATTCACGTGTATCACGTTAAAATTCTTAAAATCGTCACAGACGCAGTTAATAATATGAATTGCCACTTTGTGACCATTTTACGAATTGAAACGTAATTCATATTATTTTCCTTTTAGCCGTGTTAGACCCCCAGTTCTTCTCCGACTCAGTTGTCAAGGAATAATGCAACGCTAGTAACTAAGACTTCTAAAGATACCAGAAACGGGTCGATCATGGTTACCGATACCTTGTCAAACTTAGACGGATTTGAAGTCAAACGTGGTCCATTAAACGGAAGTTTGCTGTAAAGAGTAAACGCGAAACTTACCTACCTAAGTGATCCTTTGAAAAATTTTAAACTGAGCTACTCGTACTCCTATTAAAATTCTTGTCATCTTCCTATTAACCGCTTGACTACCACCGATAATAACCGCCCAAAATACTCCTGTCCTCCGTACGCATATTTATAACCAAGTAAATCTCCAAAATAAATGACACCGGTATAATATGACATGGGCGCGTTCATCTGCACCGAACCTCCAAAGCGTCCACCCGAACTTAAAGGCCCGAAAAATAAGCCAATCCTAACCCTAAACGCTTCCAAAATTTATGTCCGCCTCTTGACCCTCACAACGCCTTATTCACCTTTTATTTTTATTTGAGTGAGCAAGGAACAAATCTTAGCGCAAAAGGGATAATAAAATAATCGTTAGATTCGTTTAGACGACTCTAATTTCACGGATTGCTGCGCAAAGGGACGTTCGCAATGTAGGGTTGAGTCTGTCTCGCTTTTTCTCGTTGGGGGTGGTATTTCCTTCTCGTTCTCTCCCCGTCCAATCGCCGGGAGTGAGTTGCACAACTTGCAGACTTGCCTCTCTTATTTTTCCTTGTTTGCGGGTTTGTATAGGAAGTTTTTTCCGCGGTGGAAATGTTTTTCTGGATATCGGAGTTTATTTTAACAAGTTTGTTCGATGTCGAATATTTTATTTTGGATTTTTTAAGAGTTATTGGCGTCTTTTGAATATTGGAAGTAGAATTTTGTGAAATAAGTAAGGGGACTTTGATCAGTCAAAGGCTATTTGGTTTATTTAAGGAACATCTGCGCTTTTCTTAAGAAAACCAAATCGAAGAATAAGCAGTGTATCTATAAACAAGCAACTTGAGTAAAAGTCATTATACGGTACGATTTTTATTATGTTTTAATTTCTTGAAGTTGGAACAGTCAAAATTTAGAATTTTTAACTTTGCTTTTTTTGACAGTGCTTACTGTGTTTAAATTCCTGTCAATTGCATAAAAAAAATGTAGAAGTAATTACTTAAACTCAAATAGGTAATTACTTTCACTTGACTATGGATACGGGTGTAAGTCGTCAGAATAGTGACGAAAACAAATGAAAGCTTCGAATTTACCCACGGACAATATATTTCAAGACAAAAACTCCTCAAAAAAATCATCTTTCATTTCATACGTTAAAAGTATATGACGTATCAAAACCCTCTCGATGCTCAACCGATAGTCCATCCGACTGCACAAATCGGCTACTTCCCGTTATCAACAGCGCCCGCGCAAATCGCGTAAGAGCTGGTCAAAGTACGTAATAGATCAATGGCTATCGGCTAACTCATCTAAATAGAACGGCTATCAAATCGGCCCTAAAGTCCACGCGCGCGAATTTTACGCTTGATGCAAGATAGGGTTGACTATGAATCATGTTGAGTAGTTCATACAGATGATACTTTTGGATGACAACATACAATATACTTAGAAGCTCTAGGAATCTACTAAGTATTCTTACTTCTATCTATTACTGTACTTTTACTGTACTTATATTCTATATCCATACTAATATCACTATCACTACAAGTCTTTGTCAAGTTTTTGTATACATTGGCTAAAATATAATAA
The DNA here is from genome assembly GCA_950005105.1 of Lycophotia porphyrea. Lineage (NCBI taxonomy): Eukaryota > Metazoa > Arthropoda > Insecta > Lepidoptera > Noctuidae > Lycophotia > Lycophotia porphyrea. The sequence goes on along the minus strand of OX465404.1, from coordinate 4,952,080 downwards.
TATTTCCCATGGGTTAAAAACATAACTGGCGAAATGTGGGTGTACTATTAGGTACACTTCGGCCTAACCCTTCGGGGATGAATGGACGGGGGGCAGGCGTGATGTTATGTCATCGGAAACGGGATTAAAATTTCATGATTACTTTTGGTCGCGATAGACATCCACGCGGGCGAAGCCGCAAGCATCAGCTAATTCGTTATAAGTTTTAAAAAGAACTTTTAAGCAAAATTTCAAACTGCTAGACTAAACGGTTTAGGTTGTGGTCCTTCACTGGATTTAATATCTTATACCCTTAAACGAGCAATTCTTGTATATATGTACCTATATATATATATGTATATATATTCTGAATCTCGGAAACGGTTCCAACGATTTTCATGAAATTTAGTATGCAGAGGGTTTCGGGGGCGATAAATCGATCTAGGTAGGTTTAATTTTTATAAAACGTCAAAAAAAAAATCGAGCGGATCTCGGTCATCCAGGTACTAGTTATTTAATATAGATAGTCATTAATCTCTAAAATGAAAGCGCAAGCAGAGTCACATGTTTTTATACAATCCTGAATATTGTTTAATGACTGAAACGAAATGAAATCGCCTGTTAACCCCGGTCAGTCAGGAAGCCATCAAACTGTCATCACACCGCAGCTGTGGCGACCTCTACGGCGGACAAACTGATTTATTTGCACTGTGGTATACAACGCGGGCATCTGTTCCACCGACGGCGAAAAAGCGACAAGCTATCAGTTATTTTATCGCGTCAAGAAACTTACGAAAGGTCTATAAAACAGATAGCAAATTAGCCTTTAATTTATGTAAAGAAAACATACATAAAGTATATTAGGTATTACTTGTTCACTGACTGTCTACACCGTCACCGACAAGAACGTCATCATCTGCCCACAATGTTGGGGTCGGCTTCTAGTCTAACCGGATGCAGTTGAAAACCAGTATTTTACATGGGGCTACTGGGCTGCCACAAGCCACTTACTGGGTGATGCTTGTTAAGACTTATTTTCAGACTTTCGGTTACTAAGTACTTGTAAAGACTGTCTACTGAGATAGATAACGCTGACTTTTCACGCCGCCGGCTGCGGCGAGTAAGTACTCTGTCAAAAAAACAACTCGTTTTTTATTCCTACGTCTACCTACTTGCTTTCCGCTGATCGCTAGCAGTGGAACATATGCCTTACCCGCATCAAATCGAACCAAATCCCTCTTTAGTCTGTCTGGCAGAAAAATATAGCTTCCTTTGCTTTGTAAAATTAATAGATATGTTTATATTACATGAATTAGATGTTTTAAATACTTTGTCGTATTTTTAGTTCAACGTTTTAGCTGTTAAGAGGTGCTTTATATGTGTTTTATGATGTAACGTCCCAAATTATTATTTCTAAATAGTAAAAAAAATGTTTCCAACATGCTTCGGCAGCTTCTCAGGCTCATGGCTGTACGGACGGCATCCAATCAAGCTATACAAAACCAGTTTATGCGAATCTCTCATTGTATTGGAAATCTTTACAAAGTGAAGCCATACAATAGTTATACTGGAACTGGAAATGTATAGCTTGATGTCTCGCCGTGTGTAGGTACCCTATTTTTCTTATTCGGTTTTTTTATTTGATTATTGCATTAACGGGCCAATCGAAAATTATTGATATTCAAATACGAGGAGTTCCTTCGCGATTGGACAAAAACTAACAAATGAAAGATTTACCTAAGACCGAAAAAAAACTCAATCATGACAGACAAATACAAATCCAATAATAGTTTATGATGTTAACATCACTATTGCTGACAGCTGTCATTTTAATCAAGAAAACACGCCGGAATAAGCGCGAGTTCGCTCGTTCTATTTTTTGAAACCATTAATGTCGCGCGACGAGTTTAAGACAATACGAGCTTGTACGCGCTAAAAAATTCACTAGTCTGAAACCGCTCTACGCAGGATGAAATTCTTTATAAACCCACTATTCCCAAACCACAGCAACTCCTGAAAGCCAGAATCAACAGTGGTGACCAGCAGAAAAGCGCCGAGACAATGAGGCTCGACGAAGCCCCAGAGAAACAATTTAACTATCTTGGATCCTGCAAAGAAATTAATCAGAAAAGAATAGCGGAGGAGTAGGAAAGACATAATTTCCACTTCTCTCATTATCAGCAGGAGACTGAAACAAAACAAGGCCAATAGACACAAAGGGACGTTTACAACTGACTGAAGTTTACAAGATTATTTTTATGTGGCAACTCCAGAAAAGCAAATGCAAGCACGGTCTATCCTATAGACAGTAGCTCCAAAAATAGCTTTTTCACTGATGGACCCGAAGCTTTTGTTATTCAAATGACTTACATTCGTAACACGTAACTTTCTTGGAATCGATTCCACTTTTTATTCCTCAAATGATGACATGTAATCGATTTCGATGTCTCATTGATTGGTCTACACGTTCAATGAAACCGTTTTAATAAGACAGTGAATTTGCATGAAAATAAAAGTCTTGAACGAGGAAAAACATTAAAACCTGAAAGGAATCTGAAATAAGTAGGTAGTATAGTACCTACTTACTTATTTTTTCTAGGTTAGGTTAGGTTAGTACAACTTTTTACGATGACAATAAATTGTTACCTAAATTGGATATCAAGAGTTTAATTTAAAACTCTATTTTTATTAGCTTTAAGTATTGACTACAGGATTCCAAACATCACAAAACAAAGGTCAATGCGAAGGTTGAAACACCCACGCTTTACAGTACAAACTTCGACTGACCATATAATGCTATATAAACAAGCAATTTGGCTTACATGTAAGATTTCTAATACTAAGCTTCGAATAGAAAAAAAAACTGTCATTGTATCCTAAATAGCCATTTAAACAACAAATACAAAGATTCGTGACCTGAGACGTAGCAGTAAAACACTTTTTCTCAATAGAATAATAGAGAAACATCCAGGAACAGAAATATTCACCTTAGCATCCATTTTTATCCATTTTCTCACTTATTATGTTTTTGATTGAGTACGTGACTCCAAACTTGACAAACAATATTTGCCGTCGATAAACCTCATTGTGTCCTATTACGTTTCAATAAAACTTATAATGGTAAGTTTTTTGGTGTATGAAGTGCAATTTTATCTTTGTTTTTTTGACGTTTGATGTCTAAATTGAGTCACGTGGTGTAAGTCATGTTTTATCATTTTAAAGGTCCGCTTGTTCTGATTGAAAATTTAAATTGATATGTTAAATCCGGTGTATTGTTGTCTGTTATTAGTTTATAGGCATTTGTGACATGGAAGATAATTGGGTGCGAACTAATAAAGTTATTAGACATTTTAATGATTACAATAAGAATAGTTTTTTTTTAATATCTATTTTGTTAGTAATTGATTCGTGTTAACTTTGAGGTCAATATTGTCGTCATAATGTCTTTATTCAAATAGACGGACTTCCGTTAACAGACAATGCTTGAGTTTTTTTTTCACTTTCGTTGGAGCCACAACCACAAAACTGCTGAAATACAACGTCAAACGTCAATAAAAAACACAGTAGTTTTATTTTTAAACTAGTTTAAGTATAAATTAAGTAAAAGAAAGGTAAAAAGAAAAACAATAAAAAATAGAAGTCGTATAAATAAAAAAAAAAACTTAATGATATACATAACTAATCAGTAAAAAAAAACGAATAAAATAATCATATTTTTTTGCTCTATAAACCAACTTAGAGAGGCTCGGTCGTAATTCTTTTGATAGATTCAAACCTAAAGTAACATGGCGTCTTGAACGCACGACCGTCGCATATAAGCACCGAATCTATCTATTCTCGCATAGACATAATGAAATAGAAATACACAGATAAGTATTGTTCGAATTCAAAGAGGAAATTATAACAAAGTATTTCAGATGGTCAAAAAGTGACAGTACAGGGGCTAAAATGGTCACAGACGCAGTTTAATGGATTGTAATTGTCACTTTGTGACCATTTTACGAATTGTAACGTAATTCATATTATTATCCTATTGTATTCTGCTAAAGCGGCCATTTTAGCCCCCCAGTAGTGAGCCTAGAGACCTATTCAGTAAGCCACAAACAAGCATGGCTTGCAGGTTCTTATCTTAAGCTGCAGGACTGTTCGAAAGCGATACCGTGGCCCTGGAACACAAAGGGCAAGGAAAGAACATGGATGGGTTTTAGTCAGTACAAGTCTGACACTCCCTTCCGCTCTGCCCGGAACGGGAGGAGTCATCTGATAATTTCCCATCCGAACAAAAAAAAAAGGTACCTACCTTACTAGCTACATATTTGAAATGCGAAAGTTTTTGAAGATGGATGGAAATTTGGCAAACAGATAGTTTATAACCTGGATAAACACATGGGATACTTTTTATCCCAGTAATACGATCCCGTGGGTAATTACCGACTTCCAAGCGGGCGAAGCTGCTGACATAAGCTATATATAGTTCAACATAAAAGAAACCTTGACCATAAATTAAATGCACTATTATGTAAGCAAGTAACGCAGGAGTTAAAGTTTTGGTGCAGAGAGTTATCATTTTTTTTCTTCATAGGATTGTCATAGAATATGTTTTATGTTACACGCAAACGACGCCATCGAGGACAGAAGCTACAGAGTTAAACAAAAAGGTAATTCTTCACGAAAAAAATGGACAATAAGCACCGTCTGCGAAAAATTGGAGACACACGAAATTAAACCTCTAGTTCATAATAAGGAACTTAAAAAACTGCTACTAATGGCCGCCTTGTTTCAAATGTTAACGGATGTCGGTAAGACAGATGTTATTAATTATTTCCTAATTTGGTCCTAAGGTCCAAAGACCCATTATACTGCTGAGCATGAGGTCCAGGACCAACTGGAGGACAAGTTGTTATTGGGTTTTTCCATTAGGAATTTCCCAGTTGCAGCCACGGAGTCTGTATTTGAACCTACCTATTGTTTGTAGGCTTCCACTTCTACAGGAAAACCAGACTTCTCTATAAAAAGAACCACATAACCAGCTCATGAGCTCAACATTTACACCAGCAAGCAATTACAATTTCAGTTACTCCAATTTAGTACTGCAATAATTATTTTACGGGTTTAATTCGTGTCAATTTGTCACACCGCCTGATACACACAATCCTAGTTAAAAAACAGGCCAAGTGCGCGTCGGACTCGCACATGACGGATTCCGTACAACCCTTCGTGTGTGTACAACAACAAAAACGCCAAAAAATGTTTCTCGTGCCCTTTATTTTTTTTACTTTATGTCTCTATTATTATTTGTTATAATAACAGCCGTAGTAATACAAAAAATACTGAAAATTTCAAGTATCTATCTTATTCGGTTCAAAACATACAGCTTTGTGACTCTGTCGGACCGACAGCGAAGCCTAGTAATTATAGTATTAGCTGGATTCCCACTGGCACTTTTTGACGGAACCCTAAAAATGGACGCTAAGTTCTGGAAAATAAAACAGTTCACGACAAAAAACGATCAATAAGAAGACACTTTTTACATGTACTGGTGTTTTTAATTATATTGTGGATGTTTTATATTAGGTGGTAACAAAAACACTTCATTTTGCACTAGTGTATTGTCAATTATTCGCTGATTATTTCTATCCCGTGAAACCGTGATGAAAATGAACCATTTTTTTTCTCCATTGTCACTGTCTATTTTGCTTTTAAAGATATTTGAATAAAAACTTTGTGGTCGTTTTTTTATTTTTCTCTACAATAATTTAAGTAAGTTATAGTTATCTATTTTTTTTTAATGATGTATTGAGAGGAGACTATAATTTTATTTTATTACCTAGCCGTTTAGTTTAATAAAAAATATAAAATAAAGTATAAAATGTGTTCAATATGAATAAAGAGATTTTGTGAAGAATTAAAAGCAATGGAACACATTCATTTAGTCATTAAATTTTGAACTTTTGATGTATTGTGTTTTATAGTCTACTAGCGACCCGCCCTGGCTTCGCACGGGTGCAATGTAAACCTTCCTCTTGAATCACTCTATCTATTAAAAAAAACCCGCATCAAAATCCGTTGGGTAGTTGTTACCGTAGTTAGCTGAACTCGAAATTAACAATTATGTATAAAATACTAGCTTATGCCCGCGGCTTCGCCCGCGCCGTGTTCTGTAATTATCCCACGGGATCGTACTACCGGGGATTAAAAGTATTCTTTAAGTTACTCCAGGTTATAAATTATATGTGTGCCAAACACCCGTTCAACCGTTTTTGCGTGAAAGAGGAGCAAGCATCCATAAGATTCATCCGTTATCATAATATAGTAGTAAGATGTAAGTGTAACGTGCTTTCCGAGGCACGGAGGAAACCCGGTATGTTAAGGGTGGTCACCCATACACAGACCAACCTAGGCAAGCACGGCTTAACCTAAAGATCGACCCGAGCAGTTTAGCCACGAGCTCCTATGTTGGCCAAACTGTATGAAGAACAAATATGTCAAAAGGAGAACTTGTTCCAAAATATGTATTCATATAGTCCCTTTACTCAAATGTTGAGACAGTACATCCGAGGCCATGGGCTTTAATTCCATTATACATGCCTCAAATCTACTCAAAATCTACCAGATATCATATCAAACTGCCAACAGACACAACACCCAGTCAGCACTTCCCGTTTCCATACCTTCCACAGATTTCCTTCTAACTTCCTAATCCTCAAAACTCAAATAGGTACAAAGTCTTCCTAACCCACTTACAAGCACCCATAAACATTCCATAATCAGGTACCTACAGCTCAGTAGGACTGCAGCCAACCCTAAGCCGTCGGCCTGTCGAGGCTTAACTGAGCTATATAGCCCAACCCCTCGACGTCTACCCTATACCTACTGATATAGGGCTAAGCGGTTTGAAGTCATTACAGGTTAAGTTGGTTGGTAACTGAAAATCGCTTTGTTTTCGAAGATCTTATTTTGTAAGTTCTAATGACAAATGGCTTCGATAATTTAAAATTTATTAGGATTTTTCTAGTAAGTAAGTTAAGTATTTGTGGCTGAAAACTAATGACTTTATTAGTAACCTGTTACTAGAAATCTTTCATAGTTTAATTAATTTACACTAAAAACATCTCGTTTGTGTCGTTAATTACGTTCGATTTTTAAGCGTTTCAAAAATCAGAATCTAACGTCAAAACGCTTGCTTCGAAAAATATTTTCAATTTGTTGCTTTACTAAGTTTTTGTGGTAGATAAGTGTCCCACCAAAAATACGGGGTGGTAAACGGTTATTGTAGGAAACAGTTGTTTTTTTTTAATAAACGAGGAAAAATTTCTGATTGGCGTCAGAATGATGCACAGAATATGTGGTAACAGTTTTCGCGTCGGTGTCTCTTCCACCCCGTATTCTGGTTTGTCTATAACCCAACTACTTACAGCTGTAAATTTATTCTAATTTACAATCATCCTAATTAGAATCTAATTAAATTAAATCTGAACTAAATTCGAACTAGCGCCGTCAATACATTGCAAAAACATCATGCATGATATACCCTAAAATTGAAGAGTGTATAAAATTTCGTAAAAAAACCTATGTATTAACATATGTTTTTATTTACCCTTCTCAAACAAAGAACCTGGTATGTTATTTCTCCACCACACTTTCTTAATTAGCAGAGACTAAGGGTGCATTCCCACTATGTCGTGACGACATATTATCGTGTCGTTTAAAGCGTCCTGGCTTGTGTATTTAAATGGAGGTGTTCAGTTGTTCTCATATAGGACAACACGATTAACTGTCGTCCACGACTAAAAATCAACGATAAATTAACCGTCACGACATAGAGGAAACGCGCCCTAATACATTTTTATGCGCGAAAAGTTTACATAAATTATAAGAACAATGAACCACCTACTCACCGGAATCACTGTCGTCCCTGTCATAATGCGGTCTCCAGTACTGCTCATCATATCGCAGAGGCACCTCAGACCGGCCGGTGAACTTGGTGGGGTCCAGAATGTTCTCCACGGAGAATGCGATAGCTGGCCTGTCGGGGGGTCTTGTTAACCCTAATCTTCTAGTGAGGTCCACCGGCGCGGCTTCCTCCACCCCGACGACATCAACCTCCCCGTTGGCCTCTGTCTCCCCCTCAGCCTCCTCCTCGTCCCGGCGCTCCTCCGATCCTCGCGCCATCGCAAGCATCGTCATAGCAAGGCCTATTTTTTTAAGATTTGTACTCGAAACATTTGAATGTTCAATGAAACATCTCAGTTTGTCAACACTTTCACTGCACACGAGTGTTCTAAAAATGTCCTTATAGTTATGAAGCAAAGTCCTAATAGGTCAATTAGCACAATCTGACAGTTCAGTTCGCACGGATGAGCGCGTGCGTGCGAGCCAGTGGACACGTTCGTCCCAGCCCAACATCCGATAATCACAACTCGGTATCAACTGAACCCGGGAGGACAGAAACGGGCGGGCTCATGAAAGGAGGGGACGGGCCCAAAGTGGGGGCCAAAGTGGAATCTCGTCACCCGATTGGCGGTGGGAAACGAGGCGTGCCCGGGGTGGGGAAACGTAATCGAGCAATAAGGTTTAAACAATTTCGTTTAATACGTTGAATTATGTAAGAGAGCGGCGGGCAAGTAATCGCGCACAAGCGATAAGGCCATTTGCGCTACTTCGTTACGTATTAATGGGGCAGGAAATTGACTTATGAATATTAGAGGTCGCGGCGAGTTGAAGATCGGGCTAAAGCGGCCGCGCGCGGTTATTTTCCTAGTTAAGCGCTGAAACAATGATGTTTATTGAGTTTTGAACTTAATGGGTTTGGGCGCGAGCCTCGGGCCATTTGCGCCATTAGCTCGGTTTGTTTAGTCGACAACGTAACGACTTTTCGTGGAAACGGTTTCAAACGTATTACGTTTCAGTTTCAGCTTTTGTTTTGAGTGAAAATATAATTGCTAATAATCTGAGGCCTAAATAAATATGCTAGGAACAACAATCAGCTGATAACTGGAATTTTGGATAACACTTATTAAGTCTTTAAATGAATAATACCTTCCCATTGATCTAATAATATTTATCTTTTTAAATATTAGTAAGGTAACTCAATCTCAATTATATTATTTCTAAATCTCGTTCTTCAAAATAGAATGAATAAACAACATAATCGTCATAAAAATAAGATAATTATAGCGCTTTCAGAGTCATTAAAAATAATGTTGCAGTTAAAAGGTTAGATATTTGTTATTTTATTACTATTATTTCATTTCTATGAAAACTAAAAATCAAATTAATGTTCAGATTCTCAATTTAAGCCTTGTACACATTACTAGCATACTCAGCCCAAATCGATGGAATTTTAACTACTTTAGATAACGTCCCACCTGCCTAGCCTTTTCCTATGTTGGGGTTGGCTTCCAGTGAATGCAGTTGAATATTAGTAAAGCATCAGATCGACTGCAGAACAAGGCCTATGTACCTCACCTAACTGCCTTAATTCTTTTAAGTTATGGTTTACGACTTCTACTCGTGTACAGGGTGTAAAAAGACTCTTAACGAAGCCGTCAACCAAGCATTCTGTACATCAAACTAAGTAACTTTACGTGACTATTATTGCTGGGAATCGACTGTTTTTTGGGTGAAAAATCATGTTTTACGGTAGGACACAATGTAACGCACACAAAACATACGGACACATACGATACGATACACAAACATACGGGGGTCGTGGAGGTGTTTAAATAAAAAAAAAAACATGTGTTTTAAACATGTCTAAATGTAAGATTTACTTTCGAGAACAACTTGTTTTCACAAGTTTTTTTTTAATTAAGCATGTACATGTCTTAAATGTAAGATTTTAACTCTTTCGAGTTGGAACTTTGACACCCAATAACTCCGTAACTAGAAGGTTTCCAGGTAAGGCCTAGAAAAAAAAAATATCGGAGGAGAACAAGAGCCTTTCAGCTTCGTTAAGAGTTATGTTATAGCTTATGTAATTTGCGTAGCGTAGTCGCGTAGCATAGCCGGCAAAGCTTCGCGTAGTGTTGCGTAGCCTCACGTAGCACTATGGCCTGCGTAGCATGCAGACAGATCTTACATGAATCAACTCCACCGACATCAAAGGGATAATAACGCTTACGGATATAAAATTTTATTTAATTATTACCCGACTGCCAAGGAAGGGTTATGTTTTTCGCGCGTATCTTGTATGTATGCATGTAATATTCTTTATTAACTCATATCTTCCAAACCGCTGCACGGATTTATTTAACCCTTTCAGTGCCCAGCACCCGACACGCGGGTCGAACAATAAATTCGTTCCTTCGCACAACCCGTATCCGTAGCTATGGACACGCTAGTCGGGTTCTGGGTATGGATACACGTCATCTATAGCTTATTATAACGACGACTCGGATACGGGTTGTGGGCACGCGAACGAATTTCGCGAAGTTTTCGCGAAGTACTGGGCAGTGAATGGGTTAATTAACATATCGTTAGATTCGTCTTGATAACCCAAGTGTACTTAGATAGGTGACATGAAAAAAAAAACAACATGACGACTGTGAGACGCTATAGTTTAAAGTACAAAAAAAAAATTAGGTTCTTCTATATGGGTATCAAATTAAAGGGCTCATCATGAGGATTTCAAAATGGTATATCACGACCACGTAACTAAAAGGGGTAAAAAAAAAATACCCGAGTGCGTAAAAAATAACTAATAATTAAATATAAACTGAAAAGAGAAAAACAAGTTCAGTCCAGAAGTATTGAAAGCAATTTAATTTAAACTGCAACAGTCGGGACCCATATTGGATAGAGTGATTTTAGTCTACATTATTTACTGGGTCCCGACTGTGTGCTGTATGCTTACAATGGGACTTTTGACCATATTGACATTTTTGCATGTTCGCCCAGTACGTTCAAAGGTCTTATACTCAAGGAGCTCTCTTGATTGATGTGTATAAATAAGTATAGACAAGTATGTTAGTTAAGTAAGTTTAGTTTTTAATATTATTATGTGTTATTACCCTAGCGTTTAATTGTTTGTATTTTATAACCCACAGTTAATCAGTGAACAGCGTTGTGGGCTGCAATATTGTTCGAATGTTATTTATATCTCTTTTTTATACTATATATTGTAGATGATCGCAGTTCCCTTTGTATAAAAAAAAAAATGTGTGTGTACCAGAGTACACAGGTAAGAAGTGAAACTTCTTTACGACATTATCTTTATGACATCGTCATTTTTCTACTATTTGCAACTTCACGAAAATGGGATAGATAAGGCTTAAACCTTAAGAAAATCAATTTTTTCCGTATTAAATTAAAGCTATTTTATTATTATAGACATGCATACAATTAATGAGTAATTTATTTTATCATTGTTCTTATTATAATATCATTGCTATTGTTGTATTTCATCAATAATGATACATTATATTCTTTACGTCACTATACTAAACTTTGATAAAAAAGCAACATGGTGCGTAATCGAAAAACGTGACGATACGTCAAAAAAATTTCTCCCATACGTCGATAAAGAAGTTTCACTTCAAAAAAAAATAAAGTAAATCAGCAGTTCTATACATTTTAACCGTATAGGTTTGCACTCCACCACCCCTTTTGTAATCAATGGATATTTTTGTCAGCAAGTGTCAGCCCTACCAAAACCCTCTCCCTACTTCCTGCTCAGTTGATGGATGTACTTACTCGGTGGTTTGTCCGCAATGATAAGCTGATGTACACCGTGACATTCGATAGTCATTTTTATTTCGTTGTTTGACTGCCTCGTTGGTCGAGTGGTCGCAATCGCGACTATTGAACATGGGTTCTGGGATCGATTCCCGGACAAATTGTTGTTGGGTTTTTCCAGGAATTTCTCAGTAGCAGCCACGGAGTTTGCATTTGTGCCTAATTATTGGCATAGGACTCGCCCTCAATTACATGTGACTTAAACATAACTGGCGAAATGTGGTGTGTACTATCAGGTACCCCTCTGACAAACCCGTCAGGGATTATAGGCGTGATATTATGCTATTAGAACTAACACTATACCTACTGTTACTACATAAAACCTAACCATTGTCATCTATTAACCCTAAGCGTGTCGACACAGTTCATCACAACTTAGCCTCCGAGCTTCAAGTCGCCAGTTTTGATCCATTTTGTATTTACACGGCTAATCGCAGCCAAAGATCTAACATTTAGAGCCACCAATGACATGCACGATCTCAATCTTTCGACACGCTACTCCAATCAAACGAGATGAGGATACAGGGTGTCTTTTAAGATTAGATGATTCTTGAGGAATTTAAAGGCAATTTTCATAAGATTTTAATTTAACTTCATGGTTAAATACTAACAGCCGCTCGGGTCGATCTTCACGTTAAGCCGCGCTTGCCTAGGTTGGTCCGTGGATGGGTGACCAACCGTTACGTATCGAATTTCCTCCGTGGCTCGGAAAGCACGTTAAGTCGTTGGTCCCGGCGGTCAATGGTAGATCTTTGACAGTCGTTATAGGTAGTCTGTGGTCCGAAAGTCTGATAACCAGTGTCAAGGCGTGTCGTATTACCCAGTACTAACTGGGCTGTGGAGGTCAGATAGGCAGTCGCAACATGTAAAATACTAGTATTCAGCTGCATCCGGTTAGACTGGAAGCCGACCCCATCATAGTTGAAAATAGGATAGGTTAGGTTGGTCCTTAGTCATCATCATGGATGACTAAAGAGTTAGGACCAAAGTATAGTTCCCTAATGTGAAAAAGATTTATAAGTACTTTTACTTTAAAGCATTTTTTGATACTACAACATTTTTATTGTTTTAGGTTTAAGGTTTGAGATGAAGAAAAGGCTGCCAGGCTGATATGGGATTGGGCAGGTCACGCACAACGACTGCAGAGCAAGGACTTCAACACGATGGGTGCCTAAGGATGGACGACGCCACCGAAGCCGGCCTAAAAAGAAGCGGCGAGATGATATAGAAGCTCATCACAAAGGGTTCGAGGCGCGAGAGAAGTGTACCTTGAAGGAAATGGGGGAGACTTTAGCTCAACAGTGGGACATACAAGGATACTTAAAAAAAAAGTTTAAGATACCTACTCATTTTGATCTAAGTCCATCATCAGCCTGTAATGTTCCCACTGCTGGGACACAGGCCTCTTCTCTATGAGAGGGAATGGGCTATAGGATCAACCACGCGGGCCCAGTGCGGATTGGTAGATGTCACATGTCTTCGAATTTTTGGTTCTAGGACATGCCGGTTTCCTCACGATGTTTTCCTTCACCGTTTTTGAGGGCAGTGGTGATGAAATAAATTACACAAAGTAATGCGCCTGCCTGGGTTCGAACCCACGACTTATTGTTCGTAAGTCGGGGTCGCTACCACTGGGCCACCACTGCTCTCTCCGCTTGATCTAAGTACTAACAACAATTTAGACTTTTTATGCAGCTTGACATTGTAAGCCTCACAAAACAAACCACAGCTACCGTATTTAAATTCCCTTCAAACAACACCCTCTACAAATGTCGAAATCTAAACGTAAAAAGTGTCAAATTCCATCTCGTAGCATTTTATCTGTGAATGATTGGAGGTGCGACGGGGCCATTGTGGACACAATTGACCCAAGCTGGCCCCCCACTATTACTGCCTCTTAAAAACACTTTTTTGAATATTTTCTGCTCCAATACTAAACACTGCTTAGCACACGTTTATGTGCAACTCGAAGCTTGTTCAAGTTGACAGCTATTTTGTGGATGGATTCAATTTATCTACTTAATTTTGGTTTGAGAGAGAAGACAAAAAAGTCTCTATTATTTCAGATTATTCCAATTAAGCCTGTGTTCACGCTCCCGATGGTGTAAGCAGAGCTGTTTAGTATACCCAAATTTCTCCAGTTATATTTTCCAGTCCTATCAAGTACCTATAGGAGGGTCTAAATAATAATTGTTTTTTTTTTTAATTCTTAGTTATCTCTTACGTCAATCTAACATGACAGAAATTAGCGTACGGGGACCACGGGAAGTAATTTTAATTATTTTATTAAATTCCCTTTGTCCCCTTTAACGGGGACATGGCCTACGGGGACAACGGGAATACAGGTTTTTTTTTACATTGCTGTTATCGCTGATAGAATTACTTTTAATTATTTTCACCTTTTCTAGACACTCTGGTTAGAACCATAGGCCCTAAAACCTTAATAATAACCGCACAAAATATGAGTATCGCCATCCAATATCCCACTTAACACACATTCCCAGGCAGTCAACTAATAAAACACGGTGTCACCAGTTGGAAAACGTTCAAACACTCGACTGCACCAACAAACAACACTCCAAACTATTTGATTTGCGCGCAGCTGGAGAGCATTGTGTCTCGACACTGTGCCAGATCATGCTGCGAACAGTTTACACCTCCACGGGAGCTATCTATCCCACTAATAGCTGGTTAAAATCACTAATTGTATTTATTGTTGACGAAAAAGGTTGTTTGTGTGATTGTAATCTTCTTATCGAGTGAATACAATCGAAACGAAGTCCGGTTGTGTTATCGAGGGATCTCGAGAATGATCTTAAGAAAAAATGCATTGGTTGTCTTCTGGTTGGTGGATAAACAACAAAGAATGCACGAAGTCGATTTCGTCTTGTTGATTTTTTTTGTAGTAAGTATTTACAAATAATTCAGGCTGAATGAATAAAGTATTTTTACAGACAAGTGAATTTCAGACATATTTACGCGGGAAATCTTCAAAACGCGCTCAGTTTTCGGGATAGGACCATGGAATGTGGCATTCTGACACACTTAACCAATTAATAGTGGTCACAATCAGCACAGGAACCTCCAAGATTTCCTAATATTAAATCAGCCCCTAACACGACCCACTGACCCAGTTTTTGATTAGCACATGATTACTTAACGAGTACCTTCCAGTCGGCAGTCCTAAGTATTCCTCAAGATCATCTCGCATGATGAGAAATAACTGCCACATAAAAAGTGACACATACAGTGATCGAATGAGATCGTGAGAATATTCTTATCTGCCAATTAAGCATCATCAAATACAATTAACGGCGACGGATAAATATTGCCAAATTAATTCACCACTGACTTTACTGAACCAAAAAAATAAAACGATAATCATCAATCAGTACCATCTTCAACTTTCAGACAAGGCGAATTCTGAATTTAAAAATGTTCATCATTAGTACCATAAACAAGTGACGCCGTAAAACAGCTGTCCGTTCCACTGGAGATATTAATTAAAAAGTTTTTTAACCGAAAAAAAATGGACGACGGAGCCCACGCCTCTGCTCCAATTAAAATTCTAGCCGGATTCATTACGATACTTTATTTTTTAAGTGTTCGTTATCGAATGTTGTCAAAACAAAAGTAAATTAATTTGAATATTTTATCAGGAATATCTTTGATGTCAGCTGGCATCAAGTATTTTAGAAAAGAATGTGGAAAGCAAAAGTATTATCTGGTAGTTTTATTGTCTGTGGCATTATAATGACATCGCAATGCGATAATCGCGAATTTTCGCAAAAAAAATAAATAAAATGTAAATGAGTCGCTTTTATCTTGCCAAAACAACTTAAGAGGACTATAAAATTGCAAATTAATAGAGTTAAATTCTAATTAAATAGTTGAACATGATTATCATTAAAGAGATATCATCATTTGTTTACAATTTTTGTAACCACATCACCAAGTTTTTTTCTCAGTTTAAATTTTTCTTTCGTTTGTGTCAACAATGGTGTATATACGCGTTCATAAATAATTTTATTGAAATCAAAGAATTGTAGATTAAAATTAAAATTATCTTCAGTACTAATAGAAATAGAAAAATGTGACTTTCACAGTGTGGGATGTTGAACAGATCTTTTAAAACACAATAATTTTCTCGTGGATAAATAACATTTTATTTTGACGCTTTGATCCTTGTTTTCGTGTTCAAAGCTTTAGACCGATATATCAATCCTACTTGATTCAACTGAATGATCTGAGAGAATATACGTGAAGACAGCATGTTTTTATATAAATTATGTAAATCAACATGATCGGCTTTGAAAATATTTGAGAGGGAAACGTGTAAACGCTTTTTCAAAAAACTTTAATAAATATCGTACAACACTGAACTATTTTTTATTTCACTCTAAAATGTGGTTTTACATTAGAATTATAGATTTTGTGTTACATACTGAACACTAATCACCCTTTTTTTCATCAAAGTTGTTTCCTCTGCAGATTTTGAATCGGTGGTCCCTAGACATGGTGGACAATCGAGGGTATTTAAGTCCCATACATTTTTGACATTTCCGTATTCCGTCATAGAATGGCTATCTATCTAGGCCCTCTGGAGTTACTGTTGCATACAAAAATATATTAAAATACCTGCCCTTTCGTCATCACCAACATCCAAATTCCTCAAACACAACAAAATA
This sequence comes from Lycophotia porphyrea, assembly GCA_950005105.1. Classification (NCBI taxonomy): domain Eukaryota; kingdom Metazoa; phylum Arthropoda; class Insecta; order Lepidoptera; family Noctuidae; genus Lycophotia; species Lycophotia porphyrea. Next base: position 4,935,677 of record OX465404.1, on the reverse strand, counting down.
TAAAAATACCTCTCAAGTTAATAACGCCATCATCAAGAAATAATACGCGTACCTAATAGCTGCAATTACAGCAGTGGAATATGAAAATATAAATGTAGCGAAATAAAAAGCAATAAATATAAGTAAATGAGGTGCAGTAGCTATGCCGCCGATCGCCATGTCATGCGTAACGCACGCCAAGAATTTTAATAACCAATTTGTATTTAACAAATCTGTTTCGAGACAACGCGTCGGTTTGGGGTTCCGTAGTATCGTTGGGAAATTGTTCATGAACTTTCCGGACAAATAGTCATGAAAACAGTAAACTCCAGTTTATCAAACTCGAAGGGTTATCTCAAATTAACTAGTTACAGGCAGTTTTGTACTGTCAAAGAGTCGGTCAGTTAAAAAACAAAATAAAGCTAGATGCCCATCCCAATATAGAAGCAGAAGTCAATTATTTGAGAATTTTGCCGATGTCCTTAGAAACAGTGAATTAATAGGTAATACCAGTCGAGTCCAGTGTAGCCTATTGACATTTCAGAAATTGAAAATTGAATTGGCGGAGTAGGAAAAATAGAAAATGTCAAATTTTATTATTGCAAAATATATCGTGGGATCTCCTCTGAAAGTCTGAAGCAAGCATGAATATCTGTGTAGGTATGTATGGGGAAACGGTGTGATTTGAATGTAATTTTGTTTCTTCAATGTGGCTAAGTATAGAAAATAATTCAAATATGCTTTAAACGGAAAATATGAGAACTTACTGTTGTTCTTTGTTATTTAAAAAAAATTGTCTTGATATGTCCGGAACCACACATACAACATACAGATCACCCCATCCAAGTTTTAGTCAAGAGCCGGGGACTAAATTACAAACGGCGTCTTCCTCAGCTAATTGAATGTTCCTTGGATAAATCAGAATTAATATGCGCGTTCCGAAACCGGATTGGATTGTTATTGCTCTGTTAGCTTGTCTTTGATGCGTTTGAGTAATGGAACGCACGCGCGCTCGTATGTCGCGACCATAGTGATTGCCGCGCTTTTCTTTTCTTCTTTTTTTAGTGCACAGATAAAAATACCAGGTTGATTTTCTTTCTAAGTATCGTTTGCTAAATTAATGTGTAAGCTTTTGGGTTTGTAGTTTGTTTGTTTAGGCTGCAATGTAAATCAAAATATAACTACGCTACGACGACGCGTAACTGCCCATCGATCGTTGGTATTTTACAGACTAATTCATTGTTCGTTAAGTACACGCAACTTTTTTTTATTTATGAAAAGTGGCAGTTTGCTTTTGGGTATCGTATTACCCAATACTTACTGTGATGTGGAGGTCAGATAGGCAGCCGCTGGTACTTATTCATCTGCATCCGGTTGGACTGGTAGCCGACCCAACATAGTTGCTTAGTAGTTTCCTTTTCTACTTATTGCCAATGTACTAGGTATACGACCTAAAGATTTTTTTACTACAATTTTTCCTTCATCACTGAATCACGTAAGAGGGTTACGTTTTACCCACTTAAAGTTGGAAAATATTATCTACAGAACAGTTACAACATGTAGGTCTTATAACTCTAAGTTTCCCCAACACATGACGTATAACGTATATAACTTTTAGCTGGTGCAGATATGGTTCTGGATTTTTTCAAGGGGTTTCCTCGATCGTAATCAGTCTTCCAGAATGAATAACTGACTCACAAGCACCCTGACCGCTTAATAAAGCTTGAACATTTATAATTGATGTAATTAATCTATTCATATTATTCCGAAATAGTTATCACAAGCTCCCCACTAGATCGCGAAGGTAATTTGTCACATACACCCAACCAGACGCGTCACGGGCCTAAATGATTTATTGTCACCCGAACAGACAAAGACTTCTCCAAATAGCCCCCCCTCGGAAAGCAAACACTCAATTTAAAGGTAATTACTAAAGGAAAATAACCTCTAAATTGTACGTGCAAAAAGTTTATTTTCCCGCCAAAAAGTTTGACGTAGGCCAACTGTCAACGGGTACGGATGCGTTCAGATGCATTCCTCGACTAATTGTATGTATCGCACCGCACAAAACACATTTGTCAATTGTCGCCCGCCTCCCTTATAACGGAACATAATTAGTTAGTCAACTATTTCTGGAACGCTTTGACGGCTTATTAAGATTTCAAATTGAACACAAATTAGGTGTCATTGCTAACTGATTACTAACCTACGATTTGTTTTCGTGTTTCATCGGGACATTGAAAAATTTCTGTGTCGACACGTCGACAGTCTCGTTTTCCGGACATCAAAAAGCTATCCTTTAAAAGGGACTGAGATTAAGGAATTGATTGTTGGGCTTTGAAATAGATAATCCGGTCTTTCAAACAAAGTATTATGTTAACTATATTATTTTGTAATTGGTATAAGTTAAAGCTTAAAGCTATCACATTTATGTAGACTGTGTTAGACTTATGTAGGTATAAGAGGTCGTCAAAATGCACAACGAATTGAAGACATCTAAAGGTTAACCAGGCCAAGCCGGTATACCTGATAGCTTTGCCTGTACAGTTGGACTGTACAGGTAAACCGAAGCGTGTATGATGCAAAACTGTGCAGGTTTCCTCAAGAGGCAGCTCAAGCTCACTAGCGCACTAGCACTAGCGAGGCACTAGCATGTATGGCTACCATAAATGTTGATTATTGTCCTATGATTGTCCTTGACCAACCACCACAGTTTTCCGTATACTAAATTAGTGATGAAGATAGGTAGAATCAAACTTTCTTAGCCAACTTTAAATGGCGATAGGATACCTAACATATCGTGGTGGTTTTCATGAAATGGCTGTGCCCATGTAGCTTAATAAACCATTTTAGCAAAACGTCTACATCACGGTCCCCAAATATCTCCATGTTTACACATGTTGCAGCCATCGAAATCTAATTAAAACACAATAATAGATTTAAATTGACTCAATCTTGCCACATGTTTAAATTATCACCCAGCTAATCAGGGAGCGTCATTGATCGATTCAACTCGATTCTTTCCCAAGCAGTGCCATCTGTGAACAGGCGAGAGATCGACGGCTGACAACCGTAAAAATCAATTCGATACATCGACTTTTTCTAGAGATGCGCGATTGTTGTGAAAACGAATCGATTTGTGTTCAGGATGGAACGAAGTATCCGATTTTTCATTCGATAATTTTTTTTTTAACTCTGTGAATGTGTTTGGATTAAATTACTCAAACTGAGTTTAAATCGTTCAGGTTGATTTAAAAATTGGTGTTGTAGTTTACTTTTCCTCATTCGAACCAGCCACTTATTGCAAATTACTAATACGTAGGGTTTAATTGATTTTACTTAAAGAAAATCTATTTCAATTTGATTATATTGACTACTGGGCTCAGCAGAGCTAGTCGTGCGAATAAAACATGATACGACAATATCCAATTCTTTCGACTTACCTTACGTGGCTTCGAATCGAGGATGTAAGTAGGATAAACTTTCCTTTCTGGGCCATCGAGTTGGAAGTTCATATTTTTTTGTAGATAGTACTCAATACTCAATTAAATTCAATAAAACTCTCAATAAAGTTTTATGTCAATAGTTTTACTTAAATATAATTTTATTTTCACATATTCACATATTAAATTTGGTGTGTAATTAATGAGCACAATAATATGCAATTACATTGACATTTTTACACAAAAAATAACGAACTTTTGCTGACACTGTGGAACGGAACGTGAATCCCTTCGCGTTCCGTTCCACAGTGTAAACAAAAATTCGCCGTTTAGTGAATGTGTGTCAAATGTTTAGGTTAGGTTAGGTTAGAATGGTGACCTACTAGATAGATAGATACTAGATTGTATAGAAAGAAATATGGAAAAAAAAATATTCTTACTACTAAAAACTTTTACCATGGATATCTCTATAATCACGGGGTTCCGCGAGGTGGCAATGGTACAGGGAGGTAACCCCATCCCCCGCCGCCCCCTGCACCATAAATCGATGGACATTTATGGAAAAAAAAAAATGTGTGCGTGTAACCTTTACGCGCGATTGAAGTAAAACTTCTTTTTCTTTTATTATTATTTATTGATGAAAGAGTAAAATGTTCCTGGGACTCTGCCATTTCATTTAATATTCACTATTTCATTTTATATTCTATTTAAAATTCATTAATATCACTTTCATATTTTATAAATATTTTCATTTGTTAAATAAAATAATTGAGAGTAGCAAATTGAAGGTTAGATCAACACATGTCAATATAATCTTGTTATTGAATATTATAGAATGTCGCAATCGTCAGAAAATTTATTATTAATTTACTTATTTTAAAAGTAATAAATAAACAAGTATATTTAGAGTAATGTTTTTAAATCTGTTGAATTTTTCATTCACTTTGCTGTTCACAATTGATCCGTTTGAAAATTTGGAAATAAATAATCCTAATTGATTATGATATTTGCCACTAGCTGGCGTATAAGTCAAGAAGCGTGGAGTATATGACATATACTTACGACCAATCAGAATTATTAATTTTAAATGGCGGAAACTACACAGACTATAGTAAGCGTTACTTCCGTCAGAAAAAAAATCTGAGTTACTCCCTAGTCGCGCCTAAAGAAGTTTTACTTCAATATTTTAACCTCAAAACTTTAACCATGGATATCTCCATAACCATGGGGCTCCGTAGTGTGGGGATGGTACAGGGGAGTAGCCCTATCTCCCCCCCTCCCCTCACACCCTCAAAACCCCATAAATCGATGGCCCATAAAGGAAAGTTTAACCTGTAAGTATTCATCATCATCATCATCATATGCTGGACATAGGCCTTCCCCAAGAGTCGCCAACATCGAACGAACAGCCTTGTGCTGTGTACCAATTAGCACTAAAGTCTTATTTAAAACCCCGAAGAACCCCACAACTTTTTGCAAATCACAACAGCCATAAAACGCAATCATTTTTAACACAAAATCTCAAAAACAACCACAACTATTTTACAAACCATCCTACAAATTGCATTTGGTGCCCCTAGCCCGTTTTTTTAATCCGATGCCTTTACACGAGCACACCGCATCGAATCCGAACTCCGGGCCATCAATTAGTGAGTGCTCTCACAACACCGCGTCCAGTTTTTTGAAAAACATACGGCTTTACTGATACAAAACAAAACTAGGAAGGAGAGATCGTTTGCTGGAGGTGCCAAAAAAAAGAAATAGTCATAGACACTCCGGAAATCGTTACATCGTTTGGATTGCGAACGTTTGTGATCCGTTCGATTTGATTGGAAAGATCGAAGTTTTGTCTATGCTTGTGAAATGGGAGCGTTAATTAATCTTTTTATTTATGGTTTACTTTTGAGTGAGGTTTTGAAGATAATTAAATTATAATGCGACGCAAGACTTCCGAGAGTTTTATAACAATATTCTTGAAAGTTTTTAGCACACTCATAACAAGAATTAGAGGGTTATTGTTCTTAAAGAGTGCTTATTGATTACCTGAGTCAATCGGTAGCGATGTATCATGGTGTACCTTAAGGTACGAGTTCGTAACCGACTGCGCCACGTTGAGTGGCATAGGATGCAAGAGCGAGCGAAGTGAGCTCGGGAGTTGCGGTACCCCGACTCAGATAGGTTAGGTTAAAAGGGGATGGCGGAGTCGAGTGAGCGAGCGAAGCGAGCGAATAGACCCCTTCGTGGTTTTTTGTTGTAAACTATTCAGAAGTAGAAGAAGTAGCCGTCCACTGGGCCTCTCTCAACTACGCCACGTTGAGACGCGAAGGGGGCGACTCAGATAGGTTAGTTTAAAAGGGGCTGGCTTTCCTCTCCCTAAATCTCTCCCCTGATAAATCAGGTTTATAATGTCAAAACCATAACCTAAAAATAGGATTTTAAAAAATGTGTAAAAAACAAACTATGCATTTCCTAAACTTTTCCCATGCGGGAGGGGGTCTCCACCCTCACCCCCCTCAAATATACATATATTTACAACCCTTATAGTAAAGTTCTTTCCAGCGACCTATTACGGTAGCTAATGGTGCCGATTCACTTGTTCACAAACTAAACTAAATTTAAGTTGAGTGCATCTTTTTCTTTCTATTTCATTATGAAAAGGACAGAAGATAAATATTAGTTTAGACCTGTCAAATTAGTCACCTGCCAATTGGCACCTGACGTTTGATATAATTTTAGTAGTCAACTTTTTAATCACGTCTAAACTTGTGTCAGGCGCTGGTTAATTTGACAGCACTAAACTAAAATTTATCTTCTTTCCTTTTCTTAATGAAATAGAAAGAAAAAGATGCACTGAACACAAATTTGGTTTAGTTTAAATAAGGGAATCGGCACCAATGTGAAGGTTAATAAATTGTCACTCAATTTGGAAAATCTACCTTTGAATTATCACTAAAAAGGAATGGTATTGCATTTTCTACTTTAAAATTATTGTTCAGGATTTAAGAAAGTTTTGTCTTTTCATAATCTCTGAAAACAATATGAAGTTAAACGTTCTCAGCGACATCTGTAAGTTATTAGTAGCAAACAAGAGCAAACGTGACTTATCAAGCGATCAATGAAGCGGAGACTGGCGACTGCGAGACTACCGTAGCCTTCAAATAATTGCGAACGTATTCATTCAACTATAACTGAATAGATGGCACTGTTGTTATTTACTTTAGCTAAGTTTTTCCTGACTTCTTGCACTTACAGCAGCAGTAATAATCAAAAGTTTTATCTGATTGGTCAGTTATTTAGAACAACGCAAACATATCGATATAAATGCAGATAATGTGAATGCAGTATTTAATTCTAATGAAAAACATCTAGAAGAATTAATCAAACACACTTTTATGAAAATCACTAAAAAATATATTTAAAAAAAAATGACGCCAGCGTCTACAATGGCGGTACTTCCCCAGAATTTCCCGCGCAGTAGGGTCTACGACTAATTGGGCTCAGTTTACATTGTCCTTCAGCTGAAAAATATTTGTGCTTACATTTTTTCATCTAGTAGTCTAGAGCATGAATTACCAAACATTAATTTGGTCGATGATTAATAACTCTGAGCTGGGTGGTGTTGGTGGGAACCACGATTTGTATTACTGTGAATACTGTATGAATACAACGATTTGTATTTGTCAAAATAGATTTCTCTTATTCAGCACAAAAAAAAAGATAATTATGCATATTTTTATTGCAGTTTTATTTAAAGTTCCAGCAAATAAAGACACAGTTATACAATTTGACACCAGATCATTCAAGAGGTCAGATGCAAAAAAAAAATTTAATGTTTATTTGTAATTGATTCATTTATTGCACCGCACTGTACTTAGCCTTAATATTTGTGTGTGGAGCAAGGAGTCTTCCGGGACCTTATGAAATACAGCAAGGTAATACCACTTTTCAAATCCGGGGACAGAAAAGACACCAATAAATAACTATAGACCCATATCAATGTTTTTCCGGTTCCGGTTTTCAGCAAGGTCTTTGAAAATGTAATGCTTAATCAAATGCTCAACCACTTTAACACCAATAAAATCTTACATGAGAAACAGTATAGTTTCACCAAAGGACGTTGTACGACTGACTGCCGATGTTACCTTATTAAATTAAAACACATATTTAGTGCATGGGAAGAGGCATAAGATGCCGTATGAATCTTCTGTGACCTCTCGAAAACATTTGATTGCGTAAACCACGAAAACCTACTTTTCAAACTTGAACCTTACGGTTTAAGGAAACTTGCGCTCAGTTTAGTGAAATCGTATTTAAACGATAGACATCGGCAAGTACAAATAAATAGTGTCAATTCAATGGGTTTAAAAGCAAGTATGGGTGTACCGCAGTCCGCAAGGTTCGATATTAGGTCCTTTCCTCTTTTTAGTCTATATAAATGAGCTATCCCATTTATTTAAAAACCCACCACAAATGGTGTTGTTTGCTGACTTATACTTCTTTAATATTTAAGATAAATAGACGTGTCGTCACAAATCTTGACGACGTAAATAACGCCCTACTGCAGGTCCATAATTGGTTCACCACGAATAATTTAGTATTAAATGGGAAAAAAACGAAGTGCACAAGATTTGCTCTACCGAATGTCAAAAGTAGTGATAGTGATATAATAATGAATAAAGAGAAAACTGTTTTCCTGGGGATCACGCTCGACTCAAGGCTACAATGGGGCCCGCATATAACATCTCTTGAGTTCGCTGAGTTAAGCAGCATATGGTGTTAGAAAAATCCGTCAATTTACTGATGTAGATACCGCGAGGCTAGTCAATAGACTAGCCTCGTAGTTATTTAATAACTTAGTTATTTTCATCGTATTATGTCATACAGTATTTGACTATGGAGACGGCCTGCAGAAATCGAGTTTATATTTATTCTGCAGAAAAGAGCTGTCAGAGCCTTAGCTCTTTTCTGCTGTTTTTTTCTTTTCTTTTTTGCTGCTTTTCTTTGAGTCGAAATTGCCCTGGTGGTTGAGAGAAAGTCATAATCACTCAAATATCTCGCTGATGGTGGCGGGAGTGTCGGGTCATTTAGTTCCCTTCAATATGGTTAATCCTAATGGTAATCCTACGACTCTTATTGGTTTTTTTATTTTGAAAATACGTAAACCAATAAGAGTCGTAGGATTACAACCAATCACGTCGTCGAATCATCAGAAGGTTGCGTGTTCAAATCACGTCGGGGTCACCACTTTTAGGACGTCGAGAGAAGGTTGATGATAACAAACTCGATGATTGCGAATAATGAATGAATAATTTATTTTCCAAAAGGATGCTTAAATACTATTTTACAAATCAACACTTAACCAATAAAAAGATGTACATTAAAAAAATTACGTATTTTCAAAATAAAAAAACCAATAAGAGTCGTAGGATTACAACCAATCACGTCACAGCATTGTTGTCGTGTTGAATCCGCGAGGGGCGCATGAACTCGCGGGGCGCGCGGCGGGTATTCAGTCTCCTCGATAGCAACGAAGGCATAAATACAGGTACCGCGTATTCGCGCGCTTTGTGTCGGGCTGGCCACCGTCGTGGGAAGATGTGTTGAGGAACGAGTTGATGGAAGATAGAAGACGCGACGAACTGAAGACTGGAAAAGTGGCCTCTTCACAGCTCCGACACATGCAATAGTTCTTTTCAGAACTGTTTCCTTAACAGAACGTCGAAACGTGCAAAGTTCTTGTCAGAACTGTCTGCTTCCATGTTTCTTATCGGGGAGTCAATCAAACACGTGGTAATGTGCTGTGATCAGCGGTGGCTACATACTTACTAGAGAATTGAAACGATTTACTGGTAATAGGCAATCTTGAGATTAGTACCTATGGTATATTTTAGTAAAACCATTTGCTCCTAATTTAATTGAGTGGGGTACGCCTTTTCAAGATTTAAATATTGTACTCAGTTAAAGAATATTATAAAAGAGAACCTCCTACTGTTTTATTAAACAAATGAAACAACGACGGCCTGGTTGGTCTAGTGGTTGCAATCGCGACTGCTGCGCGTGTGGTCCTTGGTACGATTCTCGGGTCGGGCAAATTGTTATTGGGTTTTTTCATCAGGAATTTCTCAGCAGCAACCATGGAGTCTGGATTTGTGCTCGGTTGATGGCAATAGGCCCGCCCCCCTATTGCATAGAACTTAAGGCGCGGACATACCTCAATATTGGTTTCTTAGATAGTCGAGTATGATGTAATGCAATGAAACTATCGAACGTAAAAAATACAGTGGACAGAGAAAGGTTTAAAGAAAAAAAATAGCGAAGTGAATTATAAATAGTTTGATATTCCCAATAAAAAATTGCGAAGTTGCAGCAGAAAAATAAACTTTGGCGTCGAAGATCTCTGTATTTCCAGCGATAACAACAGTTTTTTTTTTAAGAATAGAATTTGCATTTTTTTTAAACTTTAACCAAACTTCTATTTAATTGAATGTTCATATTTTGAATAATCTAAAGAAAGTCTGTAAAATAAATGCCCATTCGCAGCTTAGTCACAAATGTCAACACAAATATTATTTTAAATTTTCAGTTTTTTTCCAGTGGTGACATTAGTGTAAGTGCGGTAGTAACGATAAAAATCGTAGTCAGGCCGCACCTGAAACACAACGGGCGAAATGGCGTGTACACCTCGTCAAGCTTCGGAGATTACAGATTTTAGTAAAAAATAAATGAAAATTACTACATTTATAATGGAGACAATTTTGGATAAAAGACAAAAAAATGTGGTCATGTTGTCATGACAATTACATTAAAATCAAAGGTTAGAACACTTTCTAAAACAATGTCAAACCTTTCATGAAGATCAACCTTCATCTTGACCTTACAAAAACAATCACAAACTCACTATCACTGAATTAAAAGACAATTAACTTCGCGGATACTCCTTTTTTTTAAACTTAGAGAAAAAATGTGAAGGGAATTTACACGTTGAGTAATCGCTAGTATATCACATTAAATCGATATGGCTGACTGTTAAGACGTCTTTGCCTATTTAATTTTATAGTAATCAATATTGTCTCTGGGTGTGATTTACAAGTGATTATTGTCTTTGCTATCCCGGTACGGGATAGAGTGCGAGTAGTTCTTTATTTGGAAACTGTGGTGTAGTATGTTCGATAATTTGAAAGAGCATTTAAAAATAAAATGGCGCCAATACTTAGCAGCATCGTTAGGTAAGTTTTTATTTAAATAATACTCAACAACTGTAATCGCAATATAGTTCCATACATTGTTACGTGCATTGTGTAAATCTTCTTAACATGAAACCTACCTAGCAATTAACGGCGCGTTTATAAAAATACAAGGGAATTTCGAATAATTATTTACCTACTCGAAGTAAATCACAAACTATGTGGCATATTTAGAATAAAATAATAAAACAATTCAAACATTACATATTATAACATAACGCCTCAAGTCCCTGAAGGATTAGGCAGAGGTGTAGTTCATAGCAGTTCCATATTTCACCATAGTTACATTCAAGACGTGTCCAAAACCAATGTAATAGGGGGCGAGTCTATTGCCACCAACCGGGCACGAATCCAGACTTTGTCGCTGCTATTGAGAAATTCCTAATGGAAACCCAACAATACTTGCCCGACCTGAGAATCAAACCCAAAGTCTCTTACTCAGCAGTAGCGCTTGCGACCACTAAACCAACGATGGCAGTCGTTACAAGGATTAATATCCTCGTTAATAACGTTTTACCACAAGTGGACCTAGGCTGAACATCTGACTTGACGCAGAGATGGCCGATGGAGCAAGGCTTTGAGCGAGCGGTAGCTAAGGTTAGGCCATAGAAACCAGAGCCGTCCTAAAGCTCGTTGGGTCGACGATATCGTCAAAGTCGCGGGATACCACTGGATAAGGGACGCACAGAACCAGAAAGTCTGGCAGACAAAAAGAGAGGCCAGCATTGGGTGATCTGGGCTAATATGATGCTGATTTTATTTATTACTAATGTATATCTAAATATATAAAAGCGAAAGGTCACTCACTCATCACGAAATATAGAAAACCGCTTGACGTATAAACATGAAATTTGGCAGGGAGGTAGTTTATAGTTAGTAGACGTCCGCTAAGAAAGGATTTTGCGACAGGGCCGTATTAGGGAGGTGTAAGGGCTCTAGCAAGTTTGTATGAAAGTCCTTTATTTTTTGTGCTACTAACTTTAATTTTGGCAGGGAGGTAGTCATGCGGACTAAGTCGCGGGCAACAGCTAGTCATATACAAACTACCAATAGATCTTAAATAATGAATTCAATAAATTAATACGTATGCTAACTTATTCTATTTTAAATCATTTACACAATACCAGCTGCAAAATGCGGAAATAAGATTCCACTATTGGATCTCTGTATACTTACAAAACATACCTACTTAACTTTAATAATAAATAAATCAACCATTTAATAAAGAAACCGAAATTTCGAAATCATTTAGTTTTATATCATCATCATCATCATCATTTAAGCCGAAAGACGTCTACTGCTGGACATAGGCCTGCCCCAAGTGTCGTCACATAGTTTTATACAGGGTGTAAACAGACTCTTCATGAAGCCGTCAACCAAGCATTACGTACTTACATCAAACTAAGTAACTTTACGCAAAAATTATTGCTGGGTAACTTTTTTTTGGGGTGAAAAATCACGTTTTACGGTAGGAGTCAATGTAACGCATTCATAACATTGTGCTGATGGATGGATTGAATAGTACGGGGGTCGTGAAGGTGTCATAAGTAAAAAAAAGCACATTAAAAACATGTACTAAAAAAAACTTGTGAAACAGTTGGAACTTTGACCCCCAATATCTCTGTAACTAGAAGGTTCCCAGGTATGGTCTAGAACAAACAAATGATCGCAGTGACGGGGAGAACAAGTGCCTTTCGGATTCGTTAAGAGTCTTTTTACACCCTTTGTAGTATAAGCTGTTTTTATTGTTGTTCATGAATAAGATGTCGTTAATTATTTAAATTAATGGACTGCAGGTGCAAACATATACCTGTTTTAATAAATTGAATAGTTGTTTTTTTATAACATTGATTTATTATATAATATTTTAATGTTATTGATAAATTATTATTGGACTGTTAACTGATTACTTACATAAACGATTTCTAATGTAATTTTTAATCTTTTATATTTTATCTATTTTTTTTATTATATAACATTGATTTATTATATAATATTTTAATGTTATTGGTAAATTATTATTGGACTGTTAACTGATTACTTAAATAAACGATTTCTAATGTAATTTTATTCTTTTAATTTTAAATAATTATGTAGGTATGAACATTGGGATTTAATGCCTTTGTGAATAAATAAATACTTAAATAGGAAGTTGTTTAGGTTAAATAGGAGTTAATATATTCACCAATTCAAATTATTCTAAACTTTAATTACTTAAATATTGTGTATTTCGGATAAAAAGTCTACTTTCAAGGTGTAGCGGATCCTTTTATACAAAGCGCCGTCAACTAAGCATTATGTCCATTAAACTAAGTAACTCCACGCAAAAATTATTATTGCTGGGAAACACCTTTTAAGTATCTGGGGTGAAAAATCACGTTTCTTCTGGGTTCAAGTATCTAAAGTAGTTACGATATTATAACAAAAAACTTGTGTTGGTATTTTAACTTCCAATATCTCCGTAACTAGAAGTTTCCAATGTATAGGTTCAGAACCAAAAAAAAAGATCGCAATGACCCGGAAAACATTTGCCATTCGGCTTCGTTGAGGGTCTTTTTACACCTATTTCAGAATTAAGTATATTTATAAAGGTCCAGCCACGGACGCCGTTGTTCCTTTATTCTGCAACATAATAACACTTTCTAAAACTTAAAGGCTTTTGCTACTACTTTTTGTTATTACATAATTTGTTGTTATAACATATACAAAACATTTGTAAATGTTGCTCCGAAAGCAACAACTTCGGTGTGGATGCGTCTTAACTCAATATTTAATTAAAATTAAATGCTACGTCGCCGTAGCAGGACAAAAAACTTTTTATGTGGGTAATAATGTACACAATACGGTTGACAATGCATGGCAAGTATATTATACAAAATAACATAAGTAGAGATACACAAGCATAACCTTGTAAATAATTATTATAAAGTTAATAGCTACCTATATTAGAATTTATCAGCGGTTCTCAAGCTTAGGGCTACAGCTCAAAACTTTGAAAGTTTGAATGATCGCACGAGTATAATATAAACCATGAAATGAATCTCTTAAGGAATAGAATAACGTACTGCAAGGTCTGCAAATCAAAAACTGTTTAAATACGCGGTATTAGGAACATCGACAGGCAATCTGCTACCGAGTACCATGAAATTCTTCGTCAAAAAGAAAAATCTCCTGTTTTAAACAATTTTTTTAAAGAGTATTGATTCCACGGTCAAAATTGCTGGATCTGGAAACATGAACTGATTTCAAGGTAACAGTTTGCGCATCGTACGTTCCTGCATGTATACCCACCTATGCGGCTTTTTCCTAGGCAAAATCCTTTTGATCTAATTCTTAGGCAGCATTACAGATTGATTTTGTACTACATCCGTTACTTTGATCGTGAATTTGATTTTGAATCAATATGGTCGCATAACGGTTGACAATCTCTGCACTCGTGACAATGCAACTTAGGAAGTAGTAATATAACGTTATTGGTTAACTGCACTGCGATCTAAGCTTTAGATTATGGAAACTAGAAATATTAAGTAGCTAACTAGCAGCGGCAGATTTAAATTAAATAACATAGAACAACATAACAACAACTAAAAACAACAAATAACAACATACATAGACTTATTCGGATATATATAGATTGATATAGATTGACTTGAATTCGGCCGTTCGCAGTATACAGACGTGCTCGTTAGCAGTATTTATTTAACGCAATAATAGTGACCTGCTTTAGTATTTTGCTACGTTTCTAATTTATTAAATAATGGAAACATAAAAATAGTGAACTGGTACAAAAATGGATAACAGCCCCGGTAATTCAAGAAGTCGAGTGCAACCCAATGCCTCGCCTATGAAAAGCCCCCAGTCTAACTTTACCATCGAATTTGTATCCACGCCCGAAATCCAAAAATGGATGTCATCCATTCAGCTGAAGTTAAATGAGGTTTGCTCTATTGCCACAGAAGGCAAACTCAACTCGGAGCAGAAATTGAAGGTTAACAACCTATGCCGTAAAGTAGAATCTGACACCTCTCAAATGGCAGTGCTGTATCAGGCTCTGAAGCAGAAATCCCATCAAGCCCTCATCATAATCGATGACCTGAAAGAAAAACGCAACCTCACAGAACAAATTGCGGAGCTCAATCAGGCGATAAAGGACTCTGGTGCTGTGGGAACCGCTTCGTTTGCCGATATGGTGAAGAAGGGATCCAGTGGTTTCGTTCGGCCTAACAATTTAAGTTCCGTGGCAGTTTATCCCAACGATAAATTGAAGTCGAGTGACGAGACAAAAAACCTCGTGCAAAACATCATACGGCCTGACGAAATGA